>PVIR01008176.1:0-57412 GCA_004026965.1 Petromus typicus
ACAAACCTTGAGGGACACAGTCAAACTATATCCAAACCATAGCACTGAAAGTTCCCCTGGAAGACACATGTCTCTTCTCTTTGTTCACCATACCCTGCACCTAACCACACTGACACACACCCTGGACTGGGACAACCTGATCAGGAATTCAGTTAAGCAAATAGCTGCCTTGAATGGGTTCCATTTCCTCCACTTTGAAACTAGTGGTAATGATAATGCAATGCAGGAGCCTACAAGTTTAATGCAAATTTGACAGGTGTTTGTGCCACTGCTTCCTGTCAAGGCCTAATGACTTCTTGAGCTAAGTTGGTGAGTGATTGAGAACTTCTCTGAGGGCTCCAGGAGAGCTCAGTGAGCTCTCAGAACTCAGAGAGCTCATTTACACATATTGGTCCTCTTGGGCAGGCACCTTAGCTTGCTCCTCTTTCTCCCTCTCCCAGTCTCCTTCTCTCTCTCCGTCTCTCATCTGTGCATATGCATACACACCCTCATCACAGTGCCATAATGTCTATGTAAATTGGATCTTTAATATCCTTCAGATAAATGGCTTCAGAAAGAACATGGATACAATAGTCTGTCTCTGAGTTAACATGATAGGCTCTGCCTCCCAAATTGGCTCAGAGAAATTAACAGGAAGGAAGGAAGGATCAGACGAAATAATAAACCTGCTTACCTGCTCATTAATTTAATCTCTCCCCTCCCCACTACCCTCTCTTTGCCTTGTGCTTTCACTACTCATAAAATAACTAGATAACTTCGAAGTCTTAGATGAAAGAGAAACTAGGTCTGGAAGCTCAAAGATTAAAGGAGAATTTTTAGGATTAGTCTTTGACTTTCTCCTTTTTTTCCTCTCCCTTTCTCCCCCTCTGTCATTTTTCTTTTCATCTCAAAAGTGACCGAGAAGGCCTCTGCCTCACATTCTTCTCTCTGCTGAGCTGTTCAGCCTCTCTGGGGTAAAACAGAGGCAGAGTTCATGGACAGCTGGAAACCTGGAGCAGAAGATGCAAGCTGGGACTTCTCACAAGGAAAATGTCACCTCACACTGACTGAGGGCACCTGTTATCAAGGTAAGGTGTGGATGTAGGGACTTCTTCATAATTGAGGGAGATTGTCTTCTTGCAGATCCTTGAGCACCTTTTCTGGGTAGTTCTGATCCTTAAAGTCAAACAGCGTGGCCTACCCAATCTGCATAAATTTAGATTTCAGTGCTGGAACAGTGTCCAATCATAGTAGCAAGACTATGAACATGTCTAACGTTGCTCAATGGGATGTGTTTCAAAGAGGATTCATCTAAGTAAAAGAACGTTCCCAAGGGCAAGTGCTGCTCCTTGATATACCTGGCAGAGATGAGACGGCCTGCCAGTGCACATTAGCTCTGATTCAGGGAGTTTGTTCTCAGACATTCACACTTTCCCTGGGAGCTCCTGGCACCTCAGGGTAATGAGCACCTGTCTGAAAGCACTGAGTGACCAGTCTTGATTCATTTCACGTGTGCCAAGTGTTCCTCTGGCATCCTTCCCAAAGCCTAGCATGGAGAAATCAGACAGGGTATGCAGGTTCTACATTCAATTGGGGAAGGTGAAAACAACACACTTGGAGGTAGAGGGGAGTGCAAATCAGCAGCCACAGCAGGCTCTGTCCGTAAATGGGGAGGCCAGAGAGACAAAGGAAAGAAATATCAACCAGAGCAGCAGCTTGCCTTGATCAAGTGGCATTAGGATGTCTCTCTGGTTTGACTGAAGCCTTTTCTCCCAGCGTCACCACCAGCTCTCTTTCTCTGTCCATGTCTTACACATACACACACCAGGCTCCTTCAAAGCAGTAGGGACTTCTCCATCACCAGTGCGCAGGTTGAATAAAGGCTCAGCTATGTCACAGCCATCATAGAAACAAAATTCCAGCCAACAAGAGTCGTCTTTCTATCCAACTATAAATGTCTATGGAGGATATTTAAATTCCTAATGAAAAGTTATTTTCATGGCTAAGGTACCACAGACATTACCTGCTATTAACTTGTAATCTTACAAGCCTAACTTTTGAAAGAAAAATTAGTCTAGAAGAGCAGCTCCCAATATTTGTGGTCTTAAGTTCTCCTCACAATATTAAAACTAATGAGGTTCCAAATAGCTTGTGCCTCTGTAGATTTTATCTATCCATATTTACTATAATATAAATTAAAAGAGAATTTTGAGATATTAATCAATTTATTTAAATGCAGTAATAACAAATTCACTACATGTTGCTATGAGAAATATGGTTTTCAAAAAATGCCAAAAAACCCAAAATTAGAACAGTGGTCTTGCTTTACATTTTCACAAATCTCTTTAATTTCTTCTTTAATAGAAAACAGCTGGATTCTTATAGTTGCTAGTAGCTACATTCTGTTGTGACATGTTGTTTTGTTGAAGTATCTGAAGAAAATATGGCCTCATGCAGATATATTCTTGGAAAAGGGAGGAATGTCTTAATATCCCTCCAATAATTATAGCTGTGCATGGAAATTACATGCAGACTCAACAAATGACAGCTTCTTAAATGTTAGTTGCAGCTAGGAATAATAAAACAATTTTGTATGCCCTTACATTAAAATCCATTGATCAATCTTTCTCTTTAAATGAAATTTTACATCATGAATTGATCATTTTGAAATATTGGTTCACTGAGTTATGTACTTCTTGGAAATGTTGACACATTTCCTTTTACAATATTGGGAAATCACATTTGTTTATATCACCTCTGATCTGATCAGAAAAGAAATTAACCATCAGGAAGTTCTCACTATGGGTACCACTAGGATTGAGCCTTTGTGGAAAAAGTGTGGTTACAGCCCGTTTGATGGCAGAGAAGAGCTTGGGTAGCTCTGGACCAGAGCTGGACCATAGCCAGTGAGCTCTGACTGGCAAATGGCGGACTGGAAAACAGGAAATCCCTGCAGAGATGCTAATGAGAGTTGCAGGAAGTCATCTTCAGGAGTGCTGCTAAACATACTGGTAAGCCAGCTGGGAATCTATGGAACTCACCAGGAAGCTGTTTTCTGGGGTGCTACCTGTAGAGAAGTGCTACATGAAGCAAGGGAGCCCCACGGGAAACCCCCCTTGGGATGCCTAGAGAAACCACATAAGGGGAGTTGTTAGACTGCTGGGGATGAACCATCATTATCATTTTATGTGCAAGCTGTGGGAAATTAGCTTATAATTTAGTATTAAGAAATTAGTGAGTAGTGCTATGGCTAAATTTGAGCAATGGTTATGATGCATTCCCCAGCCTAATAAGTACATCTCATTTTGGGGGAAAAAAAGGACAAGTGCTTCACTTTTTCAAACACAGCTACACCTAATGCAATGGAAACAGATGTTTCAGCGTTACACAGGAGTTCAAGTATGTAGAGATAATAAGTAAGTAAAGGGGTGGACTATCCCAGTTATCAGATGATTCCTGTTCAACTCCACGTCTACTTCTTGCTTGTGATCCTGGCACATTTCTCCCTTGTCAGGTGGAAGTTTTATTTGTAGACAGCACTGAGAATAGACTGGAGAAGGAAATGGCTCTCTTCTTGATTCCAGGGATTTTCCCCCCTGCTCCTCTAGGGTATGACCACCAGCTGTACCTGGGACATTGACTGATGTATTCATACTGGTTCTGAAATCTCACCATTACCTGTTCCCATTGTTAGCCCAGAAAGGGGCCCCCCAAGAAGTTCCACCCACTACTGCACCACCTCCTTGGGGGCAGCTCTCAGAACCACATAGCGGAGATTGTCATGGGCCAGTTCTGTAGGTACCACAGATTGCTTTCCAAAATTTCCAACATTCAGGCCAGGGATTCAGCTCAGTGGTTCTGGCACCTGCCTTGAAAGCACAAGGACCAGGGTTCAACCCCTGGTAAGCACATACAACCATACCGGGCATGGTGACTCATGCCCAGCAGCAATCAATACCACATACCACAGTGCCAGGTGGGCATGGTGCCTCACACTTGTAATCCCAGCACTTGGGAAGCAGAGACAGGAGGATTGCTGAGTTTGAGGCTGAGTTCAGACCAGCCTGAACTACAAAGTGAGACCCTGTGTCAAAAAAAAAAAGAAAAAAAAATTCTAACATTCTTTCGCTACAGCTTCTGGCAGCCCTGAACTCTACATGAACAGTTTCCTGAATGCCAGTCTCAGCTCACTGACTGGGGCTGGGCTCTGGCCCAAGGCAACTACCTCATACAGTGAACTGCAGTGATATCAACTGTAACACAATGCAATCCCACCCTGGAGGAGGGTGTTCTTCCCAAGTGTCTTCCTGCTCTGAGCACTCTCCCTTAGTATTAGGCATTCTTCATTCTATTTTACTCTTATAAAAGGTTCATTCTTTTTAAATGTTTTTATTAGTACATGTTTGGTATACATAATGCTTACATTCCTTGTGTGGAGTTGGTGCATGTACATAACACATCTTAATTCTTCTTTTCACACCCTCCTCCTCTCTCTCTCTCTCTTCCCTCCATGTGAATACCCTTTCATGTGAGAGAGATCTATCTTCTTATAAAGATCTATCTTTATATTAAACCTTTCCTCTTCAAATTGATAGGTGGTTTCTTTCTCCTGACTAGACCATGACTGATACAGAACACATATGAATACCTGGAAATGTGAATCTTATCAATGGTAAGTAATGTGACCAAATGTTTTCCTGCCTCACTTTTCATCTGCAAAACAAATGTTTTCCAAATATCCATGACTAGATAGCCATAGTCTGTCTGCCACTCATTTCTTGCAAGTAAAGGGCATTATGAAGACAGTAGCTAGTTCAAGTTACAAGTCAAACATCCACTTGTGCACATTTTCTCAACCCTGTGAGAGCTGCTTGTTTTAAAGTAAAGAAGATATGCCTTGGGATTGACAGAGTTGAGTCCTAAACCTTGACTCTGTTTATTTTAAACTAGATGATATAGGAAAATTTATTTACTTCCTCTATTGCTTGGTTTTGTCATATGGAAAAAGGGAATGATAAGATCACCTTCCTCCTAAGAATATTCAAGAATTACAAGAGATATGGTCCAAGTATAAAGTATATAGTTAAATTCTGTATGAATGGAGACTACCCCAGAGTAGAGAAACAAAGAGGTGAAAAGAGAAAAGATGTAATAATGTCCTGGTCACCTCATAGTGGGGACGTAAGAATATCATTATGGCAAAAGAGACATACTGAGCTATGGGTGAGTGAACCTGGGGCCTTGAGTCCTTCTACTCTGTCCCCAAAGAGTCTTGGAGGAAAAATTGCCTTAAGGGTGAAGGAAACAAGTTCTGAGGGAAGCCTGTTAAGTCACACATCTAACTCCTCTTAAGAAGGTAATTCCAGACAGGCACTTATATCCAGTCAGGGAGTTTCCCTACCCCCTCAGTGGAGACAGCCACCAAGTGAGAGAGGAGATGCTGAGACCTGGCACCGATAATCCCGGGGACTTGAACTAAAGTGTCAGATTTTTGTCACTAAGGAGCTGTCTGGTGCTGAGGCAACAAGTTGGTGATACTGAAGTTTCCTCTTCTGTGCTCTTTTGGCATTTCTTCACAGAAGAAACAGAAGGCACACAAATCTTCTCTTACAGAATTCAGGGGTGGTATGCAACACAAGGTGTCACATTCATTTTCTATTGTCACAAGAGACTGGTAACCTGCAAAGGGTAGAAGTTTATTTGACTCATGTTTCTGGAGGCTGAAAACTTCAAGAGTGTGGTTCTAGCATTTGCCCTTGCATCTGGTGAGGGCCTTCTTGGGACATCGCAACATGGCAGAGGGCACCTCATGGCAAGACAAAGGAAGGATGCTAGCTCAAGCCTCTCTACTGATAAAGCTGTTAATGCCACCACAAATCTAAGCCAAATTACTTCCCAAAGGCTCCATATACTATTCACCTACAACTTTGGGGGTTAGCCTCCTGGCATGTGAACTCTAACCGCAGCACACGGCAAAGGCTCAGGAGTTGCTTCAGCATTCAGCTACACTCAGCTCCTACCCTATTTCTACTTGGTAAGCTAACACACAATTAGCCAGGGTGCTTCCAGATTCTGTTTTGCCCACTTCTTTCTCCACTTTGCCAAGAAAAATAACACTCCATGACAATAAGTGTTTTGCTGTCAACTAGCCTTCCAAAATAAATGCAAGGCTGACATTTAATGAGGACATTCTTCAGTCTAGGAATTATGCGGACAGCCTAGTAAGCCACATATAGACATACAGATTTCATTTCCTCCTCAGAACCACCATGGTGGGCAAATACAATCTGAACCCATTTTAAAGATAAAGAGATAGAGCCCTGAAGAAATTTAATAATATGTTAAATTTGAAAAAGCAGTTAATGTCCAATTATTTGACTATCTGATTCCAGAACTCATGCTGGAGCCACTGTCCTCTTCTGCTTTGATACAAGTAGATTTTCATGGTCAATAAATAAATTCACTCTTCCTTTAATTTTGTATTTTGGGTCACAGATCTTCTTTGCAAATTTGTCTTGTTTCCATATCCTGCCCAAGGGTTCATATAAAGGAGAGTTTTCCAAATACTCCCCAAACCAATTCCTACTCAAGTGTTTCTTGGGTTCTCTTCTTCCCACTGGCTTTCCATTTTCACTTCGCCCCCTTTGCTTCCATACTGCTGTCTCCACAGCCTTTGCAAACACACTTCCTTCACTCACTTAAATGCCCTCAGCACCCCTCCACGTGCCACTGGGTAATGATTCCCCAGCATCGTGACTGCAAAGGACTTCACCCCCTCCCCCCTGATCCCTCCTAGTTCATTTCCACACCTCTATGTCTCTCTCTGTCTCTCTGTCTCTCTCTGTCTCTCTGTCTCTCTCTGTCTCTCTCTCTCTCTCTCTCTTTCTCTCTCACCCACACACACTTACACACTTCAGCATATGGCTAAATCCTACAGCCTCCATACCAGAGACTGTGTCTTGTT
Organism: Petromus typicus; assembly: GCA_004026965.1. Lineage (NCBI taxonomy): Eukaryota > Metazoa > Chordata > Mammalia > Rodentia > Petromuridae > Petromus > Petromus typicus. The sequence goes on from PVIR01008176.1 coordinate 6,944, forward strand.
TCTCTTTGTGTCCCTGATGCCTCACCTCAGTCTAGGCACATACCAGCTGTGCAGAATATGTGGTTATAGAAATAAGTGACAGACCAGGCCACAGATGATTGTCAGTGGCACTTCCCTTCTGTCTCTTTAAGCCTGTCTATTGAACATTTCCTGAATGTCAGCTTCCTCAAATTTTAATTTACTTTATCACCGTTCTGAGTACTCTGTATCTAGATCTTAATAAATTAGGGCCTCACAGTCATCTTCATCCCCTCAGCTTTCCTGGCAAGTGGATGGAAGCAGCCCCTGTCACCAAGATCAGCTTCCTGTGGGCTCCTCCCCAGGCCTCACATTCCTCTGTCCCCAGAGATCTTCCAGTCCTCCTATGCGTGGCTTGGTAGAGGTACACGCTCTGCCACTTGCTTCTCTACGGAAAAACTATCTCACTGCCAGGAACCCCCAAACCTCCCCCCACCGACAAACTCCTTTCTGAACACAGCTCTAAGAGTGAAAAAATCACAATTTAACTCCACTGCAATGCTGTGGCTGCAGCCAGACTAGGGGCCCACCTAGATCTACTTGGGTTGCGCGCAGGGAAGGTGCAAAGGGGTGTTGCTGCAACACAGGGTCAAGTCAAAGCAGCAGAGTTATAGAGACAAGAAATAGATGTGCTGCTTGCGAGCATCTCATGGTCTCCTCAGGGATATTAGGGCAAGTGTCTTACTAGAGGTGATGCAGAAGGGCCTTCCACCATAGATGGTTTGTGATCAACAGCAAGTCAGTATCAATCATGAGTCCAGGCCCTATCCCAGGCCCAGGGGATAACTAGCCAGATAGCAATGACAGGAAAGGATAATTCTTACCCAAAGACTGGACCTGAAGCAGTGATTGATTCAGTGGGCATTTTTCCAGAAGGAAAGAGCACAGTGAGTCCCGGACTGTGCTTGAGGTAGGCTCTCCTCAGAGGGAGGGGCATGCATGGAGCACAGACAAACTTTGCCAGAGCCTTGGGTATGTTCAGCTTGCAGAAAGGTGAGTAGCAAATGATCACAGCTTTCTAATTCCCTTCCGACTCTGACCCTGGCTCACTAACCAGATGCAGTTTTAGCATCCTCTGCACACAGCCCTCTGGATATCACCAGGTCATTGTGAGTTCCAGCCTGGGATTCAGCTTATTTATGACCCTTCAACACACAGCAACAAAAACAGAATGGAAAGGGAGAATGTGGAAGTGATCTCCAGGCAGCAATAAAAGCAGGCGTCAAGGTGCATTGGGAAGTGAAGGAGTAGATAAAACAGATCACTGCTTCTTTTACATCCCACATCCTCAGTACATTTCTCAGCCAAAACATTGTAACTATTTATTTTATGTCATGTTTGCCATCTCCCTTAACCACAGTCCTTTGAGAATGAGGAGCATTTTGTTCTTCCTTCTATCCCCAATATCAATATCAATAAACATATATTGAATAAATAAATGAAGGAATAAGTGAGTAGATGAATAATTGATAGTCCTGGGGGGATAAGGTGATACAACTGTCAGCAATGGAAAATCAGAAAGGAGAGGTATATAGCACTAGAACAGGAAAGCTATAAAAGCAGAGGGGATTCATTGAATCTTAGAAGAAACTTTATGGAGGTCAACAACATCTTGAACTCTTTGTCATCAGAAGGTGATGATGGTGATGATAAAGATAGCTAACATTTAATTTATATTATGTCCATCTTATGCAAATCTCACTGCTGTTGAGTGGCACAGGAACACTGACCATCTTCATTTCACAGGAGGAAAAACGCCAAGACTCCAAGAAGTTACAGTAGAGACAAGCTCACTCAATGCCAGAACTCCGTTGCCCTGACTGCCTCTCTAGCAGCCATCTTCTGAGCTGTATGGGTGGGTATATGATAAGCTCCAAGCTCTCAGCTTCTTCCTCCTCCACTAGTGCTGCTAAAAAGCCTCTCCCTTCAGACTTCTCTCAGAAAACCAGGCAACCCTCCATGGAGAACTTGGTGGAAGGTCTTTTCTGGACATGAGGCTGATGTTTCTTTGATCCATCCCAGAGAAAATGGGGTGGAGCGCAGGTGGTTTTTTTCAGGCAGGGGCAGACTTCCATGCCCCTGGGTCCTGCTCTTCTGACAGTTCATCTCCAACTCACTAGTTATCTATCTGGGACAGGCAAAGTCTGGCCCTTGCCTGGCTCTCAAGGGATAATCAATAGTACATGACCAACTCCAATCAGAACTAGACACTACAGCTTCTATGACTGGCAATGTTCTATGCCACTCACTTTCTCTGGAAAAATTAAGTGTGGTCAGCATGACTCCATTGAAAGAGGATGTCTGAAAACCTGTGCCTGCACTTTCATGGCTCTGGATAGAACCTTTCCCATTGCTGACTCTCACCCATATCTTCTGGTTGTAATAAGCTGTAATGGTGGGTTCTATGTGTTGTTGTACTCTGAAAGCTTTTCTAGCGGATTCTTGCATCTGAGAGTCTTGGGGATCCCTGAACAGCAGATCTCCTGGCCCTTGTGGCTCCCGAGTTCGCCCTCTTATAATGTTTTCCTTCAGATCAGGGCATGGTTTTCTACATGTTCCATTACATCTGTCCTGTTGGATCTCTTTGGCTCCAAGTTTGCAATGCCCAAGGATGGCAAGGCAGCCTCCAAAAATCAGTTCTAGCTATTCCTTTCACCAGTCCTCAGCCTAGCCTGGGCCATAGCCCTCATTTCTTCCCTTCCCATGGAAGAAGATCAGAAAGTCCTCCCTGAAGGCAGAACAACTGCTTGGTAGAAGTGACATAGAGACAATCAAAAGAAGGGGGCAAGACATCAGCTTCTTTTAAACCCTACAGTGTGAGTGTCTAGATGTGTCCATTTGTTTTGGGTACTTTGAGTTTGAAGCAATAGCAGGACTTCCAAGTAAAAATGCTGTCTTGAATACCCACAGAAGGGGCTGGGTAGACAGTGTCAATGGAAATTCTCAGGGCTAGGCCTTTCTTGGGAGGCAAGAGTCAAGAGAAAGTGGCTTAGAATGCATGCAGAGACTTGGGAGTCCAGGAATTTTTCATAGCATGGCTTTAGTTAGCCAGAACTTGCTGGGGAAGACTCCCCTTTCCTCCCTGCTAACATCCCTTCCCCACCTGGCACCAAAGGGCCTAGCCTCCAAGTCACAATTAGGAGAGCTATGCAAGGATGCTAATTGCTGTATCTGACCTCCCTTCAGATAACAAGGGAATCGCTCTCCCTAATTAGCCCTGCCGCCAGTAGACCAGCAAAGCCAAATGTTTATTATGGGATGAATGCACTTACTGTAAATTTTGACATATGCTGTAGAAAGATGTTGGATAAATAAGACTTCAGAGGCATGGGTTGTTTAAATAATGAACAGCCACTGCTGTGGGTGATAAGAGTGGAGGAGAGTGAAGCAAAGAAGAAACAAAGGATCCTGGAACAGTGCTCAGGGCCTAGGAGCAGGCTGGGCAGTCAGGAGGGAGGGAGAGAGAGGTGATTTGGGAGTGTGGAAGAGAGAGACAGTGGGGTTGAACATCCTTACCTGGCCCACTGGACCCTGGTGCTCCTGATTCCACGTGGCAACACACACCATTCTCATCCCAGCTCTTTCCCCACTGCCAGTCCTTGGGGAGCAGTGACTAATGGTTTATGATGCAAGTCAGAAGAGAAGTGCCACCCTCTCCCCACAAACCCCAAGCCACTGTCTTTCTAGACCAACCCTGAGCCTTGTGCTGCTAATGTCTAGGATCTTCCCAGGGAAGGGGACAGGGAGCCATGGGATCCTCTCTTCATGCCTGGACTTTGGGACTGAGACAAGAACAGCAGAAAAAGTGAGTCCACCCCGTCAGGAATCGAGGCCTGGGAAGTTCCGGGACATTTAGAGAAGGAGGATGTCTGGCCTTGTAGTTTCACTTATTCTTGCCCTCTGCATGTGGCAGAACAGACCAGCAGACCACACAGGGGAAAAGACCCCATACCCTGCCCTGTGGAGTTCGGGCCTCAAGGGCTGATCCACAGCTAACTCCCAAAGATTGCTGTTTCTTTCACTTCCTTGGTTCCATCTGATCAAGGAGACAGACACCCTTTCATCTCGGCACAAGCAGACAGATATCAAGGCAGCTGAAGGACTCCCAGTGGCTGCACCAACCTCTGGACCCATGGAGACCATGCTTATTTCAGTCCTGTGACATTTGGAAGTTCCTCCGAATGAAGGGAGGAGAATAATGAAATAAAAATTACAAGGGAGAAAGAACTGGGGAGCAGACTAGAAGAGAGGGAAGGGAACAGCTGTGAGCAGCCCCGAAGGCAGCTTCATGGGGGCTCAGCAAGGTTACACTGCCACCATTAGCCCCACCAATAGGGTGACTAATGACCCATACTTCTGCTTCTACGTAGGACAGATTAGGTTCTCCCTAAGTAGTACCAGGTCCAATCTTTGTCTTACAAACAACAAAGTATATTTCCATGCATGATACACATCTCACATGGGTCAGTGGAGATCTGTACATGCAGTTACTCAGGGGCTCCGGCTTTGGAATTTGTCCTGGTGGGGGAAGACGAACGGAGGGCAGTTTGCTGGCTCTTCTACGCCTCAGCCTTGAAATGACACCTGAGCTGTTCTAGGCCACGGAGCAGAGGTCTTCACTGGGCTCCACCTCAACACAAGAGGCTTGGACATATGGTGGAGTGTTCAGGAAGCAGGTCAGGTCAGAGGGGATGATGGAGAGCAGCCTGGGCCCCCGCTTCCTCCCTTCCACACACAAGTTGAGCACAGGAAACAGACCTCGGCAGCCCCTCACTGTCCACATGGAGAAATCAAGGCTCCAGGAGTTTGTAACAGGCTGGGTCACTCAGGAAGCCCCCACGAAGCTGCCTTCGGGGCTGCTCACAGCTGTTCCCCTCCCTCTCTCCTAGTCTGCTCCCCAGTTCTTTCTCCCTTGTAATTTTTATTTCATTATTCTCCTCCCTTCATTCGGAGGAACTTCCAAATGTCATTCTTTCTTTAGTTTTTCACCTCCACAGAGCCCTCCTTTTCTTTGTCTCCCTCCCTCGGGCAGGCTCTTTCGCTGTGAAGGGCTCTTTTTTCTCTTCCTACGGAGCACACTGACCTTTTCCTCTGCTCAGTAGGACAATGCTTGCCCTGGCGCGTTCCTAACAGGAATTGGCTCTAGAAGTTCCAGTAATTGTTTGTCCTTATTACGAGTCTGTGAAGCTGGTGGTGGCCGGGCAGCCCTTCTCCATCAGTGCCCCTTGCTGGAATCAGGCTGCGGATGGGCTGCTAACGAGGTGACCAATTAACAAGTGGTAAATAACCCCAAATGGGTATTTCTCTCCCTGGCCTGGTTTCCAAGCTCCTTTGTTCCTCTTTGGAATCTACCCTCTGTGACAAGGCCACAAAGAGGATTGTTCCCAAACCTGACCCTGTGAGAAGCTGACTCACTCCAGCCATGATCACAAGATGCTGTTAGCCGACTCCTTTGCCCGGGGAACTCAGGAGCCAGAGGGTTCCTGCATCTCAGAAATAATAATAAATCTACTCCACAGAATTGACCACGTACCACATGTTATGTAACCTTCATGAAGCCTTTCATTCCTGTGTTAATGTAAACAAACATGAACTGAGAACTTCTCATATGGCAGACGCTACACAGACCAGGAAGTCCTGGCCTTCGACCTGGACACAAAGGGTGCACACCCTCATGCTTAGGAATACCCTTGTGGGGACATTTTTCAGCCCTTCTCTCGTACCTGGCACCTGACGGAGTTGACAACGTTTGCCCGGCCAGGAACTTCAAGCCCCACATAAGGCCTGTCCTTGTTCCTCCTCATTCCACCCACCTCCAACACACACACAAACACATACATTAGCACACACAAAGTTGCTCTGAGACAAGCCACACTGTGCACTACAGCAGATTGTTCCCTTTAGCTGTGGCAGTACTTTTAGGAGGTCCCTGAAACAGGGCACTACTCCTTTCCTGGACTCAGCAGATACACTGACTACGGGTCACAGTTTCCACGGACTCCACAAACAAACATTTCCCAGGATGCTGTCCACCCTGCAGGTAACCTTGACACTCGATATGTCAGTGAAGCAAACAGACACTACCTTGGATCCCGGAGCAGTTATTAACATGAAGTAAATGAAAACCAAAGAGGAGACTAACCAGTATCTGAGACTCTACAAGAGGAGATCTGATCTACTGTGTGAGGCAGGTCCTACCACCAGGTCCACTTTACAAATGTGGAAACTGACTCTCTTAGCATTCCCATAGGATTCCTGCCAGAGGCCTATTGCCAGGAGATTCAGAACCAGACCGAGGAACTTGCTTCTCCTAAGTCCCCACTTTAATGTAGGACTTCCCCCATCAGTTTCAGTGAGCCAGAAGGAGGCCCAGAAATTGGAGGTTCTTAGTTGTGAGGGCAGTTATAGCAGCAAGTGAGAGAAAAGCCAGCATAAGCTAAGGGGGAGGGGAAAGAAATGAAAGGGAATTAATTGGCTCTCAAGAAAGCCAAGGGTGTTTATCTTCAGGCATGGCTGCATCCAGGTACTGTTTATTGTCTTAAGAATTCGTCTCTTCCCTGTCTTCATTATAATTTGTAAAAGTTTTTGGTTTAACTTAATACAGCAAAATGTACACATCTTAATTGTGTTTATAAAGAACAAATTAAAAGGCAGACAGTGGGAAACTAGGAGAGAGATCTTTTGCAAATGGGAACGAGCCAATAGATGAATGGAAGGGGAAGAAAAGGACAGAGAGGAGGGGGAGATAAAAAGAATTAATATGTGTTATGCACATGTACCAACTCACCACCATCAATGTAGCCATGATGCACTGAGAATCTCCATTAATAAAAATAAAAATTAAGTGTACATTTCAGTGAATTTCTCCACATAAAGTCACCAACCAGATCAGGATACAGAATTCCCATACCCATTTAGGGCCAGCACATACAACAGCCATTAAGGGTAGCCACCGTGCTGACTCCTGTCACCCTAACTGAGTCTTTTCTGTCCTGACTTCATATCAAAGGGATCGGAAGGTTGTGTGCTCATACAAAGTCAAGATCACGACGGTCAGATACATGCTTTTTGTGTGTGACAGGACCTGGTGATACTCAGTGTTGAGTAGTAGTCTGTTGTCACCCCAAAGCCTCATGCACTCTGAAGTGGAGCTTATGGAAAGTGATTGGACTGAGGACACCACAGTCACCTTGGTGTTAGGAGACAGGCCCTGGCGGTATTGTTGGGGAGGATATGTTTCCCTCCCGGGCTCCTCCCTGCTTTTCTTTGTTTCCTGGCCGCAGGAAGGTGAGCATCTTTTCCCCTACCATGACTCTCTGTCCTGCTGGTCTGCCTTGGAGCCAGCTATGGACTGAAATGCGAGTCAAAACACACTCTTCTTCGAAGGTTTGGGCATCAGGTACTGTGTTTTAGCAATTAGAATGTGACTACAGCAAACACACAGACCATTTCCAATTTTGGTTATTATGAATCAAATGCCTGTCTTCTGGTGAGCCAAAGCATTCATTTCTTTTGAACATATGGACCCAGCAGTAGGGACACCCCAAAACAGGGTGTATGTATGTCCAGTCTTATGGTACTTCCAAAGCAGTTATCTATTGTACACCCTAACTAGCATTTCTTAATTGGACTGTCTGTCTCTTTCTGATTTATATAATTTGTTACACATTTTTAAAATTGTGCTCCTTTTTTAAATAGTTATAATTCTCTTGTCTCAGTTCACAGTTCACTTTCTCTTTCTTCAGTGTCTTTTTAAGAATAGATGTTCTTAATTTAAACAAGTCCAACTTAACATTCTTGTCATGTTAGCTCTGTGTACATGTATATGTGCATACATGTATAGAGTGTTGAAGAAAATTCAGCCTATTCCAAAGTCATGTATATATTTTTGTCTTCTTTTATAAACTTGATTGGTTTAACTTTCATGTTTAGAATTATGATTCCTCATACAGTCATTTTAGTGAATGGTGTAAGTCAGAGATAAAGGTTCATTTTTTTCTGATATGAGTATTTAATTAAAAAGGATGTCATCTCCCCCGTGGAACCACACAGGATTATTTGTTGCAAATCAGACGATTGTGTTTGTGTGTCATCTACTCTCTCCTCCTTATCAGTCGGAGATGTCACAACCCCATGTGGGGGGAAGACAATCAACTGTGGTCTTCACCTTATGTGTAATTAGCCTCAAAGCCCTGGGTGGAAAGAGCACTCTTTCCCTCAAGAGTCTCAGCACTGCTGGGCTTTCTGCACATTCCTTGAATAAGTCACTGTGGCCGGAGGCCAGTTGGCCCAGGTTTGGTCACATGTATGTTTCTGAATGTAGATGGAAGCTGTGATATGATTCAAAGGTAACCTGGGATGATCTTACCAAAAGAAAGGAAATGGATGTTGAGGGAAACAAAGCAAAACTATGTAAGACTCCATGTTCACTGGGGGTCCCCAGTCCCTGGGGAGTTGTCACTGCCTTGCACAAACTTAGTCATTGCATACCTTTGGGCACTGGGCACTCTACAAGCTCCTCTGCGGGTGGCACTGAACTGCTTCAATATTTTGTTCACTCCTCACCTGAGGAGAGATGACATTCAGGAAACCTGGAGAATGAGCCAGCACTACCAGATCTCTGGGGTGATCAAGGGACGCCTGGCCCGGGCTGCGTACCTGAGTCACCACTGTCAAGCTGCCTGGAGACGGCAGGTCTTTGGAGCTGCACATCATGCCTCATTTCACCAGGTGTGATTTCCAATGAGACATCGCTCCACTGGGGACTAATGACACGGGGAGAGTGAAGCAGGGAGGCTGTGATTTCCAATATGCACCAGCCAGTCATTACTAGCAGGAAATGGATTTTTGCTGGGTAATCAAAGTCAAATCCCTCACTCTCCCCGCCTGTAAGTGCCCTCCTCACCAGCCCCCATCACACACAAAGTGCCCTCACCATACTGCGCCCTGAGTCCTAGGCAAACCCAAGCCCAAGCCTAGTGCCCTGCCCTTCCTCCTTTCTGTGCTGGGACACCAAGGTGGCTTGGTGGGAAGGGTGGGGTGTGTGAAGAAGGACAGGGAGGGGGAGGGCTGAGGTCATAGGAGGGAGGTCTTCACCTGGTGGTGCGTGCAGGGGAAATAAAGCAACAATGTCAGAGGTTTAATCAACCTTTGAAGACTTCACAGTGTCTGGACAGAAGTGTGTGAATAATATTCATTTGGATTGGCACCTGTGCACACCACTGAAAGGAAAATAGCATTTTGTCGCAATCATGATGAGAAGCGAGCAGTCTGGGGAGACAGGCCACGCATCTTCTGAAGGTGGGGCTTTTCCCTTTTGTTTCCAGTTTATTGTGACCCTGCGACTCCTTGAAAATCCAGCGGCTCTGAATCAATGTCTGACATTCTTTTTTCTGCTCCTCCAGATCAGAAAACAAAAAGGAAATGCCTGAGAAGGGGTACTCAGCCGGACTACGAGACAGATGCCAAGCTTCCTATTCTAGCCTCGTCAGTGGCTTCCTCAGTGGCCTTTGACAAGAGGGATCATAGCACTGGGTGCAAACTGCATGGAACCTACATGCTTTCCTTCCTGCCCAGGCTGATGTAAGGATCCCAGGAGGCCAGGTGACCTTGAAAGTCGAGGGAGTTATGTGCAGGTGAAGTCATTCCCTCTTCCCAAAGAAGCAAGAAGCCTGAAGATTCATCATCATCTTTAACCAACAAGACAGGAGCACTGAGTGGCACCGAGGGACTCAGCACTTCCACGAGCCCTTACACTCTTACTTCGCAGTGGAACTACTTCATTTATTCCTTGTCCTTGTTTCTCTCCCACCCAGGCAGCCAGTTGCAAGGGTAAAGAAGAATCTCCACACCACAGTCACAGGCACTGTGGGAAGTTGGGAATCACTAGCATTTTCCTCTGGGCCTAAGCTGTCTCTAATAGCACTAATCTTGACCCCAGGGAAGCCTTAGCCAACTTCCTATTCTTCAGAGATGCTGAGCCCCCATGGCAATGAGCTTGCTTTGACAGGAGGTCCCAGTGCGAGAGCTACAGGGAGCATCAGGCTTTCCCAATCTTTCCTTCTGGGCCTCTTGAGTCTTCACATTGCTTAGTTCTCTCCCTCTCTGTCTGTCTCTCTCTCTCTGTGTCTCTCTGTCTCTCTCTCTCTCCCTTTCTCCCCCACCCTTTCTCTCTGTGGAGTCATCTTGTTGTAGCCTAGGCTTTTCCAGATTCCCCATACTAGTGACATTCTGTCTCACTTTCCTTTTCTCTCCTCCCATCCTTTCCTCACTTTTTCATCTATCTCTTCCTTCCATCTTAGCATTTCATTTTTTTCTTCTCTACCAACGATCTCTTCTTTTTCTTCTTTTAAAATAAGAGTCATGAAGGGCCGGGGATATAGCTCAGTAGTTCTGGTGCTTGTCTTGCTAGTGCAAGGGCCCGATTTCCTGGTAACCACATATAACACTGGGCGTGGAGACTCACGCCCAGCAGCAATCAGTACAACATACCACAGTGCCAGGTGCAGTGGCTCACTCCTGTAATCCCAGCACTCGGGAGGCAGAGGCAGGAGGATTGCTGTGATGTGAGTTTGAGGCTGAGCTCAGGGCCAGCCTGAACTACAAAGCGAGACCCTCTCTCAAAAAAAAAAAAAAAAAAATGATGAGAGTCATGGAGCAACCTGAATTCACCTTTCCGCAATTCTAGTACTGAACCTTTTAAACTTTCACCCTGGATCCTCGGTATTTCCTAAACACACATCATCCAACATGCACATAGCAGGTGAGGTTACACAGATGGTGGGACAGGTGTGCCATACACAGCTCAAAGGAGCCTACTTTGCTAGTCATATGGTATTCTGGTTTGGATTTTAAATGTCCCCTCAAGACTCATGCATTAAAAGCTTGACTCTCAGCTGGTGATACTACTGGGAAGTGGTGGAAACTGTAGGGATGGGGCCAAGCTAGAGACAGGAAGTTACTGGGGTTGTGGATTGTATTTCCTGCTGGCAAACAGCTTTGCTCCATCACATGCCTCTCGTTGTGATATTCTGTAAGACTCAAAAGCAATGCAGCCAGCCAGTCATGGACCAAACTTCTAAAACTGTGAACCAAAATAAACCTTTCGTCTTTTTAAGTTGCTTATTTCAGGTATTTTGTCCCAGTAATAGAAAGCTGACTAACATATACACAATGTGACCACTGCAACTCCAACTTCTCTTCTCTAGGCAACAAAGTAGAGCTACTGAAATTTGGAAGGGTCCTTAGAATCAACTAGACCCCCAAACCCATTGTTATTCCCCACCAATACCAACAAATTAGTTTGTCCATTGTTTGAAATGACACATTCTTAAATGTTAATGCCTATCTAAAATTAAATGTTAGTATTCATACTACAGCATCATTTCCTAAAATATATTTATATATAATCTATAATATAGTATCTGCAATGTAATAATATCAAATATTGAGATAACTATCAGATAATATCAAATATTGAGAAAGAATTTAACTAGAATATCCGCAGAAATTCAACAAAAAAATTATAGGGAAGAACTGTTCGACAATGTATTAAAAATAGCTTACAACTATCGTAACTAAAATAACCTATTATTGGTATGGGAAAAGAGAGACAATTCAATGAAAAAGAATAGAGACCAGAAATAGGACTGCACACTACACAAACACACACACACACACACACACACACACACACACACACACACCACACACACTAAGCTGGTGACAAAGGTGGCATTTTGAATCAATGGCAGGAAAGACCTGATAAATGTTACTAGAGTAACTGTCTAACTCAGAGCTCTCCAGTACACTGTCATGAGCTGCATGAAGTTATTGTGCACCTAAAATGCAGCCAGTCCAAAATATATACTAGATTTTAAAGGCCTGTATGGAAAAAAAAAGTAACTCACTAATAATTTTTATATCAATTATATGATGAAATGGTATTTTGAATAGGATAGATTAACTAATATATATTTTTATAATTAACTTTGCTTGTTTCTTTTTAGTACTTTTTAAAATATTTTAAATATCTTTCAATATGGTTAATGGAAAATTACATAAATAACATAATGGCTCACCTTATAATTCCACTGGACATCACTAGTCTATTTATTTTTAAAAAATTATATTTCTATCGTATTCCTTATACCAAAAATAAAATCAAAATAGTTCAGTGTTTTCAGTGTAAAGCAGGACACCCTGGAAGATAATATAGATACTTTATTTTATTTTATGATCTTAGATAAAATGACCTCTGAAAGTATAACAAAAACTCAAAAGCTATTTTATAAAAAGAACAATAAAGTTGATAACACAAATAAGTAAAACTGCCTGCATACAACAGACCTTTAATATCAAAAAGGAATTTTAATAGGAAAAATATAATGTAGCCAAAAATACAATTTTTAACAAAAGAAAGGCTTGTGTGAGCTGGTAATTTTAAAAAGCTGGAAAAGAAGATGAACAACTCTATAGAGCTGTCAAATGGTATACACTAGCTAATCAAAGAAAAATGCATAAAACATCATTACATCATTACAAAGTGCACAAAAATCATCATTACAAACATGATCAGTTTCACAATGAAAGACATGTAATTTAAAAATAAAGCACCGTTTTTTCTTTTAGTAATTCATAATACTTGAAAGATCGTGTAGGTAGCTGAAAATAAGCTGTCTTGTTGTAGAGCTGTAAATGTACAGCACCTCTTTAAAAGGCAATTTTGGCACAAAAGTCAAAATCTTAAGTATGTTTTTTGTTTGACCAAGGAGTTACACTTTTAGGAGTAAAATATATTTCATATTTGCAAATGAAATTTCTAGACATATAAAATGACATACATTTCTGTGGAAATGGCCAATCTAGCATTACAATACTAAAGCCTAATCAACCAACTATCTTAGCAGTAGCTTAAGCATACAACAGAGCCCAGAAAAATAATTATTAATTTGAATACCTTGGAATGCTATGCTGCTACAAAAAGGATAGAAAAGACATATATATTGATATGTAAATAACTAATCAGTATTAGCGTAAAGGGAAAATTTAGAAAAATTAAGTGATATAAATTTGTATGTAATTTTACGAGGATATAATTATATAAGCTATAATCCCATGAAACCTTCCAGAAGGACAGATAATTTGTTGGCAGTAGTTACCACTCAATGGTGGGAAAAATTCAAGAATAGAGGATGAGATTAATTAATTTCTGTTTTTAGCCTTTTGTGTTCCTTGAACTATTTTTAAAGGGAATGTTTGGAAAAAATATTCAACATTAATAATCATTACAGAAATGCAAATTTAAACCACAAGGAGATATTGGCATATACCCCAAAGGACACACCTATTTAGAAAAGAACAAGAGTTGACAAAAATGTGAACTAGAGGCCTTGAATGGTGTGGGTAGGAATGCAAAATGGCCCAGGCATTGGGTAGACAGTGCTCCACTTCCTCAAAAATTTAAAAATAAAATTACTGATTTCACTTCTGGGCAAATTCCAGGAAGAACTGCAAGTGGAATCCTGAGAGAGGATTGCTCACCCATGCTCTCAGTAGACTTATTTAGAGTTGCTGAAACATGGAATAAATCCAAATGTCCACTGGTGGAGGAATGGGTAAGAAAAACGCATCCTGTCCATGAAATGCAGTATCATGCAGCCTTAAAAAGGAAGGAAATTCTGACATACGGCACAACGTGAATGAACCTTGAGAACAATATACTAAGTGAAATAAGCCAGACACAGTACTGCAGTCAAGGTCACCCAGAGTGAACCTGGAATAGACAATGAAAGGAGTGGAAAGAAAGGAAGAGGAAATAATTTTTAAAGGGTGTAGTTTCCATTTTACAAATAAAAAAGTTATGGAAATGAATGGCTGCAATTATTGCACAACATTTTGGATGTATTTAAAACCACTGAATTGTACACTTAAAATGGTAAAGTGGTAAATCTGTATGCATTTTACCACAGTAAGACATGGGGGAAATGTTCATCTACCCTTATAATTTTCAAAATATAGTTGTAAGTATTGTCAGTCAACCATTCATTTTAGAGAAGGGACTTTAGGAGGGATGTATTTTGGTTGTTCCTAACAAATCACTGTAAACCTTAACAGATTGAGACAATCAGAGAGCACTCAAAGTTTGCCAGTAGGGAATCTGAGAGGGACTTGCTTGGTCTAGCTCTCCCTTGGCTGCGGTAGTCAGGGTTGGGCTGAAATTGCAGTCACCTAAAGTCCCACCAGCTGGAGGGCCAAAAAGGTGCTCTCTCATGGCTGACAGTCAGTGCCAGCTGGCAACCAGGTACTCATGGGGGAGTGCAGCCAGGTCAGCCTAGCATACCTCTCTAGCCATAGCTGGGTTGCTAGACTTTCTACCCAGTGCTTGTTTTCATCCAAAGAGAGTATCCCAAGATATTCAAGCAGAGCCATATGGCCTTTTCTGACTCAGTCTTCAAAAACATCCAGCATCAGTACCACCATCCTAAATCTGCCTAGATTCAAGAGAAAGACAAATAGATATCTGCCAGTGCCTTGCCTTGCTCTGCTACAACTCCCACTTCACTGAGACAAGTACTAAAGAATGTTGTGGCCATGCTCTAAAATCACTAGAGCAAGTACCTGACCAACATAATAGCAAGTGTCAAAGGTCCATGGAGAACAAGGGCCTTATCACTGCTGTGAGCTCACACTCAATGTAACTTTTCTACTTCTGACACCTGCTACCCAATGATACAGAGCAGACCTCCCCTTGGCCTCAATAGCTCAGTCCTTAGCTGCCAGAGTTCCATCTCAGCTCCTCCCCGGAAGGGCTCAGAATGAGACTCTGGCCTCATCCATTTTGTGCAAATGTCTAATTGCTCTCCCGAGGCCTCCTGTTGTCATCTTTTCATTAGTTCAAGTGATTGAAGGTGGAAGCACCCAGGCCTTCTCCTGTGCTGGCTTCATTGTGGGACAGTTCTGCCTCTCTCCACGTGCATGTGGACTCTCCCTCCTCTGCCCAATCTCTGCTCACCCCTCTTCTCCCCCTTCTCCAAGAGCATTGGCAGAAATTGTCAGGGAGCTGATGAGATTTATTCAATTTAGACTTAACAGACGGGGGACTCCTATTTCTCCTTCAGGTTCATAAGGTTTTTTATTCCATTTACAGGTTTATTCATTTACCAGATATTCTTTTCAGTTCACTTGAGACACTGGGCACAGGGAGATGAGTTCAGGGGAGACACTCATTAGGTACTGCTCAGTCTCCTCTGAGAGTTGTGGGAGGTCCCATTTCCAATGGGCTGTGGCATCTGGCAGGAAGAGCTTTCAAGAGAAAGGACACCAAGCCTGCACATCTTAGGTGCCTGTTCTAGATGGCACTTTGAGGTACCCACGGGGTCTCCCAGACTGGGCAGTAACTTCTATTTTCTGGTTTAAAATACCACTTTGTGTTCTGGGAACTTCTCCTAGTCACATTTCCTTACAGCTGCAAGTGAAAGTTCCAATCATGTCTTTTTTTCATTGTCTCAAACACAAAGATGGCTTTCCTACCTTCTATCACTATGTCTCTCCCTAAAACTGCAGAAAAGGGTGCTGCCTTGGATGTTTTTTGGAGTCTAGGAGCCTCTGTGTCTCTAAGGAGAAGCAGTAGGAAAGGAGTAGCTTGTGGCGTCCCCTTTCTCTCTCCAGGGAGAGCCTCCACCCTCGAGTCATCCATCTCCACTTGGCCCACCAGCCCCCACAGCCAGGAAGCCCTGCGCACACCCAGCCTCAGCCCCTGCTGTGCATTAAGCCCATTTCACTCTCCATTTGCCATCTGTCCATCATATTAGAAAAGGAAAAAAATCTTTCCATTATTTAAAAAGCATTATTAAGTCTCTCTCAATCTTGTTACTCTGATTAATTCTTGCACAAAAGATGTGCCAGATTCTTCAGCGTCTCTCAGATACATACATCTCCCTCCCACCCCGTCCAATCTCCCACTACAGAAAGACAGGGAAAGACACCCCACACACACATCCCACTCCAATACGTGTCTGGAGCCCATCAAACCAGCTCTCACCTGGGCCTGTATGGGCAAGGTGAAATGAGAGGGATGTAAGGAACATGTACCCAGTGACAGTGGCTGTAAGGTGTGGGTAGCAGTGGCCATGGCAGCACCATATGACATCCGGGTAATAACCTGGCCCAATTTCTTTTGCTAAAACGCAAATGCCCTCCCTCCACTGAACCACCTCAACACCTGAGGATTCCTCAGGCCCAGATATCCTTCTAAAAACTCCTCTCAGAGCTTGTTTACAACTAAAGATTTGCTCCTCCTTCTAGAATTCAGGAGGCCAAGCCATTTTGTCACTAGGACCCGAGCAAAGGGGACAGATGCTGCTCTGGGTGATCAGCCTGCCCCAAAAAGGGTTTCCTGACAGTTGGCTCTGCACTGAGAACAGAATCCAGTACCCTGCTTAGCAGCCAGGCCAGTCCACTATCATTCCTGTGACTGGTTTTTCAACATTGTAACCTCATTCAAAAGGGCCAGGAGCTTGACATCCAAGATTTTCTGACAAGATGACATGTACAAAGAGAAAACAGCTACAGTGCTTTCCCTTTCAACATTGAACCTTCTCTCACATATCACACACACACATGCCCCTTATCTCAGAACAGTCAGACAAAGCCCAAGCTTAGGTAAAAGCACATGGGAGCTCAACAGTGCCAACCTTCTGCTGCCATCTCTTATGGCCTCTGTTAAGACCTTGAGCCCATCTTGGCTCTGGGCCTCCTGGCTGTACCTTGTTACCCCAGGGCTCCACTGGAGAATCTAAGCACCTTTGGGGAGGCTTATATGAAATGCAAACAACTGCTAAGTCTTACTGACCTTCTGGAAACATAGAAGATGAGTACTTTTTTCCTTGTCCCCAAAGCAAAATGTATGTGTGTGTGTGTGTGTGTGTGTGTGTGTGTGTGTGTATGTGTGTGTGTGTATATATATATATATTTCTGACCCTTGAGACAGCTTATTCCACAGAGGTCAAGGAAAGAGGGAGGAAAAGGGAGATATGACCACAGGACGAACTTTCTAGAAAGGAACACTTCAGAAAACAGAGGGGTTACATTCAATATGAATCAGAACATGTGCTCTGGATCTGCCTCTAGGTAATTTCATGATGACAAAATAGTTATTCCACCTTGCTGTGAGGTCAACACAATAGGTTTGGATCTGACAGCATCGTAGCACAGAGTTTTTGTTAGAAAGCTGCCCATCCTTTCTCTCTGCAAATCCCCCTCACCTCTGCCGGTACCCATCAGGATGACTTGCTCTTTGTGGACACTCGATATGCATGCATATATTTATCTAGATCCTGCCGTGTTCTAAAAAGATTTGAAGTGCCTCGTGTGTTCAATAAATGTGTACAATGAATGAATCAATTAATGGGCTAATGGACGTGAAAGTGCTTTGAAAAGTGTAAGATGAAAGAGATTTTTATCATTAGAACAGTGACCCAAGAAGGCTGAATGGCAGATTTCAAGAAGCAGAGCCCCTCCCAGGAACTTCCCTGACAAAGGGTAAATTTATCTTGAGACCAGGTGGTGGCCCAATTGGCCTGTAAAGAAGACACTGCTCAGCCTGATGTTCCAGTTTCCAGATTTTTAAATGCAGCCTTGGAGCTCTTTGCAATAAATCCTAGGTTTCTGTAGGATGCTCAGATTCCAGCTATGAGAAGGGGTTTCCTTCGGCCCCTTCTCACATTCACCAGGGGGACTTGCCATGCCCAGATCCTCCCGGGGTCACCACCCACCACGTCCTCTTCTCAGTTCTCTGTCCATGTTGAGGTATCATGACTTCCTTTGAAACCCTAAAGTCACCGGAGGTTCTGCTCTTGTGGATTTGAGTCTGCACTCTAGAGACAGGACCTGGAGATGGGGGCACTAGTGGAGGCGGCTGTATGTAAAGGGCACAGAGAAGCAGAATAAGTGCGGCGTCTAGCCAGGTCAATCGCACTGTAACACAGCAGGGTGCCGCAAATGACTTTATAGCTGTTGTTCATCAAATTGGACACCCTCTTGGAGCTCACACAATCTAAGATGAAATAGCCTGCAGGAGGCTGCGAGGAGATGGAACCCTCGAGGAGGGGGTTTTATTCCCCTCGAAGGGAAGCACTTCAGACACCGCCCTACCCCCCACCTCCAGCCCTTGCTGTCTGCTGTGCTGCAGACAGTTTTATCTGCACAGGTTCATAGTGGCTCCCAGATTGAAATGAACTATGTCTCCAGACACCTGCCCCTATAGTTGCTTGGGTGAATCCAGCACTTTCAGAGGGAAGGAAGGGTTAATTAAGAGGAAATGAAGGGTTGTTGCTGCGTGAAACAGGTCAGAGTGTGAATCTACAGACATGTATGTATTTGAACATGCAAATTAGCCTCAGTATCTGGATGTTTATACTGTGTGCGTGAATTTGCACTACACATACATGCATATGCATCTGCATGTAATTAATTGTGTGCATTTTGTATGAGTGTGAGGGAGAGATAGAGACAGAGAGACACAGAGAGAGTGCAATTCTCCCAGTACTACAGTCTGGGCTCTGTCTCACAGCTCTGTACCTTGTTACTGCAGTTTTGCCAGAGACCAATCATTACCACCAGCTGGAGACATCATTTGGTGTCATTTGGCTTTGCAGAGCTCCTACCAGTAAGGAAACTCAGGAGGAGAGAGTTGTCTTGGAAAAAGAACAAAAGTGAGAGAGAGAAATGAAAAGCAGAGAAGGCAGAAGGAGGGAAGGAATTGCAGGCTTTTTAAGGAAAGCAGTAATAGAAGTGTGTGTGTAAGTGATGGTGTCGGTAAACTGAGGCAGGTCTAACTGCATTGGTTCAGGGAAGAGAATGCACTCTGGACAAAGTAAGACCTATAATTATTATGTGTCAACTAATTAAAAAAAATAAAGTCCAAAAAAGAATTTGTATTGTCCTTTAAGCCATTTGAAAGTGCATATTCCCTTTTTCCACTTTATATTTCTCTGAACATTCTGGGAAAAAAAAAATTCTGGAAATTAGGAGTCAGATTTTGGGGGAGCACTCTCTAAGAGGAGATTTCCAGATTTGAATCTAGTCAACCCCACATTCTGGTTTGCCCTGGACCCCCCTTGTGTAGGGTCCTGGAAGAGGCGCTGGCAGGACCATGTAGGGTCCTCATCCTGCCACAGTGGGCATTAATGATCCGTGGGCATTCCTCTGTAAACTCTGGGTTTGACCTCTGAGTGTCCTCCAAGCCTTCCAACCTACCACCTCCTACGTTCTTCTGACTCCATGGACAGTGGTTTGGTTCTGAGCAGTGAAAGAGATGGTGCTGAACTGGTGCTTGTGTGGAGGACAGACAGGCGATGCTGAGGTGATGGCCAGAGATCATCCACTGGGTGCCAAGGCCCCTGTGACTTCTTATGACATCTTCATTGCTCTCGCTGCAGAAACCATTCCTGCCTTTGCACATTTTTATAACTGCCTCACTAAATTAGGCTTGACTGCCAGGAAGTCACAGGCCTTGGTAAGCTAGCACTGATGGACTCAGGAAGAGTAATTCCTTGCCTAGATAATAGGGAAAATCCGTGGAGCACTGGTATAAGGCATATACGGTCTTTTTAAATGTTTCCTACACTTCCATCTTTCTGAAATTTCTTGTTCCTTTCATTTAAAGTAATATGGAATAAGTCTTATCTTAAGAAAAGAAAAATTCATTGATAATGTACTAGTGGGAATGACACCTAGTTGAATACAAAGAGGCGGCATGTATATAACACTGTGACCTGCATATAATTGGTACCTTATAGATATTAAATAGATAAATAAATAAATGCAACTCAGAAGAGTAATAAAGATAACACATAGACCCATCCTATTTCTTTTAATATTTCAAATGTACTCGTGCTGCTAAAGAGTGAATGAACTACATAACTTATCCCTGGGATCAACTGCACCAGGTTAACCAAAGTTTTAGATAAATTTGTGCATCCCCCAGGCCAAAAGTAAACTGACCACATCAAGTCTAAGTGGTAGGTTAGAATGCATAAACTTACACTTTTTAACATGCCTCTCTGAAGATTGTGATGGACAGCTATGTCTTAGAACCCTTAGGTTGGTGTCATATGTGGGCAGCACAGAAAGGATGCAAGTTGCAAATGAAACTAGTATTGCTGCAAAAGCAACATGATGGTGGAGGTAAGGGGTGGAATGGGGGTGGAGGGAAGATCTTGTTGTATACCTGGCAGCCATTTTGTGTTTTTAGTCAGTGAGGCACTTCTCCAATCTGGGTAATACCTTTTGTAGAATTTGAGAATCAAAGTCCTTTCCATGAAAAAACAAAATTCAAAACATAAAGTGTTTTCTTAATAAATTAGTAGGGAGAGAATTACAATGAGTTCAAAATTACCTCAGAGTGGTCCTTGAGATGATGAGGACCTTGCTCCTGGTCTCAACCTCCTCTGCCTGCTCGCAGAAGAAGGTCAACACCAGATTCCCAGATGTAGAACCACACAGGGGCATTGCCAACAAAGCCTTCTGGAGGAGTGGGAGGGCCGAGATCCAGTCTGGGCTCCCTGCCCCTCTGACAATCACCTAGGACTCCCGGAAATGGCACTGAGGGGAAGCTCTAAATCACGTGCGGATTACAGTCGTTCTGTTTGCCTTTTTCCGCAGCAGATCCGATGATTTAAATTAGGTCTCGATTCTTGTTTAAATTATAGTTTACTGTTCTGCACCCCGCTCAGAAGTGAATTACCTTAAGCAGCGGTATTAATAACATGGTTATAATTAAGCCTCATTACTGCAGGCAGTTTGCTGAAACAAATTGCTTCTTCATTATTATTATAGCACCTTTGGTAAAAAGACATTTCCCCAGAATGCGACCTTGATGCTTTATATAGTAAAAGCCGAGATATGATAGAGATGTAAGGATGAATTAGCATCTTTTGCCTTCTCTATCCGGCTCATTAGAAGGAAAGGAACGCAAGTCAAATCCAAACAGCCTTGATGGCAATTTTAATCTGTTTGAAATGGATAATGAATAGTTTTGAACTTTCTGCGACATTTTTGTAATGGTGTTTTATTTATATGATGCTACTACTAAAATGAATAAATAAAAAAATACAAGCTGAGGAGCAGAGACAAGAAAAGCCAAGGAGGTCTACCAGACAGCCAATGGGATTGAATTTGGGCTTGTTATCATAAATGGGTTTGAGTTTCTGGCCCAGAACCTATTACATTGGGGGAGAGAAAGGGGAGGAGGGTCTGTCTATTTATTCTAATTCTGCTACTTTTCTTTGCCCTGGCAGCCTGGGAAAGGAAGAGGCCTGGAAGAAATGACCTAGAAACTTTCCAAACAGTTTGAAAGGCATGCAACCTTCTGAGAAAGCATGGAGCCCTAAGACGTTCATTTTAAATGCCCACAGGGGCACTTCCCGCCTCATCTGCCCCTCACCCCTCCCCACCATCCTGTGTGCTGAGAACATATCTTTGCTGGCTATAGGACTTGGTTTGGTCATTTCTTGTTTTGCTTATTAATTATGTTTCCTGGTGATAATTAAGACTCTGGAAACTAATTTTGTTTGGTGATTTACTCTCTTCTTGAAATCAGATTGTGGTAATTACAGGGCACTTTGTATCACATCAAAATTTTCTTCAAAAGACAACTATCCCTTCACACACAAGAGAGTGGCCCCTCCCAGGAGACAGCCAAGTCACCGCATAGCACAGCCCCACCTTCATCTCCTTGGAGGAAGGGCGTAGCTGGGCCCTTGCCACTTGCCTCCTTGCTCCACTGCCTAAGATGCTCCCAGGGTCTAACTGTCTCTTCTGAATTTATCCCCAGCTAGAGATACTCTCACCCCTTCAGTCAGTGGTCTTGTAAAGACAGTCTTTCTTGGTATGCATGTTTCTGTCACTCAGGCTGCCCCCCAACGGAACAGTGGACAATAATCAGGAAAACAAATCCTCTCCCTCTTCCTCTCCCTCCGCTCCCTCTCTCTCTCTGACTCTCTCACTCTCTTTCTCTCTCTCTCCTACCTTCCTTTCTCTCTGATCCAAAGAGGAGAAAACCACCTTCACAAACCAACTGGCCATGCAGAGCCCAGGAACAACCAACTTTTGGGGTGATAAATATCTTCCAAGCAACAGGCAGAGCTGCAGATATCCTGCTACCCCAGGAATGTAAAACACCGCTGCAGAGCACAAGGGTTTTGGGCATTGGGCAGACTGGTCCAGATTCCAGCTTTGCCCATTTAGCCTTGTGATCTGAGACAAGTGACTTGAGCATTCTGAGCTTCACATTCTCGCCATCGGTGACTCAGCAAGATGCAGGTGCCATACCATTTAGATGGAAGAATGGATCCAGAGAGTTCAAGGAAGGGCTTGGCACTCTCTAAATGCTCATTAAGGGGAAACAGGGCTCATCCCCCCAACACACCCTCCCACATTATCTTTTCCCACTAGGGAGGTGGCTCTTGTGCTATGCACCAGGTGATAACTGAGTCTTCAGGAGGCCTGGGGAAAGGTCAGCAGACTAGTTAGGGGACTCTATTACACAAAAAGCTCTCAAGAAGAGCTAGGCCCATTTGGAATGGAGCCACAAGCTCTGTGTCCTCTGTGGCAGAGCTGCCGAGCTCAGCCTGGAAAATAAGTAACGATGGAGAAAAAAGGCCTGTAAGTTCTCAGGCTTCTTTCCTACCTTGCCCTTTCTGGTCATAGTTGGGGGGGCTCATGACCATTCATTCCCAGTAAGAACTTCCGAGTCATTCATTCCCCACCCATCAGGCACTTCTGGGAAGTCTGGTACCGAATGGGGGACAGGGAGGATGCTCAGCAATTTTTATATAATGCTTGACCTTAAACACCTTGCTAGCCCATAGAGTAAGCCATATCCAGCTAGAGTTCAAGGCAGGTGGTGGAAGGAGCTGACTTAAGGTCAGGATGGCCGCTCAGAGGCACCTGAAGTACAGGGGAAACACCCAAGAGCAAAGAAAATATAACTGGATACACAGAAGATTGTGTTAGCTAAGGCAGATGGGTAGACAGTGCTCAGCATGAGAAAGATAAGTAGTTTTGTTTGTATCTTTCAAGTACTCCCCCGACGGCTGTGAGGCAGAGTGGAGGCAGCAAGTAAAGCCTGTGAATGAGGCCAGTGGCCTCAGCAGGAGGCAGGAAGGTCTTCATTGGAGACCATGGCAGTCTGGCTCTCCCTGTGCTGTCTGCCAGCCAGGCCTGCTCTCCAGGACAATACAGTGGAAACTCACACTGATTCTCAGGAAGTGGCCAGCACCTTCCACCTTGCTTCTCAGGTTGCATCCCCTTAGATGCTAGACCTGTTCTGGCCTCTCTGCCCTCTCTGACCCATCCCAGTCCATCTGTTAGAGAATGTAGTCCAGCACCTGGTCATGGGGGACCGTTTGGATTCTGACACCTTTCTTAATACAGCCTTTGTGGCAGCTGCACATTGAGCACATCCCAGGGATCTCCTGCTCATGTCCATCTCTCCCTCCTTACCACCTCTCTGCTATTAGGGAGCTTAGACTTTGGAGTCACTGTACCACACCCCTTCTTCAGAACTCTGGGTGGCATTTAAGGCAAAAGTCACAAAGCCAAGGAATAAACTTTGACGGTCCTTCAGTCTCTTGTCATTTTCCTACTGGGCGTAGAATTTTGAGTCCAGTTCAATAGTGGCAAGTGTGCAGTTAGATCCAAGGTCACTGCAGAGAAAAGGCTTTACAGTGTGAAGCAAGAGATGGGCCTCTAGGGCCGGGGAGTTAGCTCAGTGGTTCCAGCGCCTGTCTTGCAAGCGCAAGGGCCCGGGTTCAATTCCCCGGTAACCACATACCTTACTGGGTGTGGAGCCTCATGCCCAGCAGCAACCAGTACCACATATCATAGTGCCAGGCGTGGTGGCTCACGCCTGTAATCCCAGCACTCGGGAGGCAGAGGCAGGAGGATTGCTGTGATGTGAGTTGGAGGCTGAGCTAAGGGCCAGCCTGAACCACAAAGCGAGACCCTATCTCAAAAAACCTAAAAAAAAAAAAAAAAAAGAGAGATGGGCCTCTAGGAGCCTTTACTGGGGATGTTTAACCCCTGTAGACTGACTTTCAGAGAAGTTGGGAATAGTTCCACACAAAGTGTGACTCTCCTGCAGGCTAGAACATAGCCCTGACCTCACTCCCTCCCCCAAGCCCCAAGACCAGGCACACTCCCACCTAGGGATGAGAGAGCTAAGCACAGAACAGGACCAGGGAGCTCAGAACAGAAGGTTTTACCACTGGTTTTCCAATTTGCAGGAATTCTCAGTTTTATTTGTGGAGAAAGGAGAAAGGGCTGCTGTGAATTGGGTCACCAGCCTGTGGGCAGCTCCAGTGCACGGTAGGCACAAGGGAGAAAGGAGAAAAATGGTAGGAACTGAAACTAGTTTTCACAGGATGCCCTAATTGCATGTATTGTAGTACTAAATATATAGTGAAATATTTTCATATGTATCTCAATGCACTTATACACCAGAAGAGAGAAACCTTGTGCTATAATGCATTATACTAGTTGATACTTTTTTATATAGTCAACCCTCCATGTCTGTGTTCCCCATTCACATTTTCAACCATCTGCTGATTGAAAGTGATTACAGTATTAAAAGGAGATTCTCGAGTCAATCCTCATGATTGCTGAGCAGTGGCTGTACCTTAATTCATCTACTGTCTTACTCGCCCCCAGACTCTAATCTAATAAAAATCAGAAACTGCATCATCTGCATCTTTGATTTCTAGTGTGTAGCACAGTGCTGGAGACATGGTCAACGCCCAAATAATATTTCTTAAATCTATTAATAAACAAGTGGAAAAGGAGAAAGAACACACACTGGCATTGTGGGTAGACAGTCAATCTGCACCCAGTAGCTGCACAACTATTTGTTACTAATGCCTCTTACAACAATGCTGTTAGCTAGCACGCATTCTGTGGTTGCACTCAGGAGGAATTTAAACTTCAAGAAGTTGTTTACATCACACAAGCATTTGGACTAGTATGTACTGCGCTTGAAGTCCATTTTTTAATTGTCTGTCCAAGATAAAAAATTGTAATGGATGTTTCTCTGGCTCCTCAGTATCAGTTCCTCTTTCTTTAATAATATACCATATTTTCTCTCAAAAGATACATTTCCTTCTCCTCAGTCAGTTCTGAATGAATGACTGTACTTTTGACCTCCAGGAGCCTTGGGATTCAGATGAACCTTGAAAACCACGTCAGATCCCAGCCCAGGACTTGGCTCCAGGGATAATCATCGGCTCTGAGCCAAGTCAACAGACATGACGTTTGCAGGAGAACGACTGAGAGGGGTTTTTTTTCTTGACAGCCAACTTGTCACCATCTTTCTCATCATTTCCTTGGCACACAAGGTAGAAAGCAGGAAATTACCTTCCCTGGACTACTTTTCCAGCTCCACAGCCTTCTAAGCCCCTCCCTAGGCCTCAGACCATCAAAAGCTTATCAGAATTTTAAAGAACCAGAGTTCCTAAACCAGGTGCTGCCAGCCTTCAATGTGAACCCCTTCAGTCTTCCCTTTTCTTGCTTGAGATTTCCTTCTTCTAAATCAGTTTAAAGAGTTTATGCCTGTTTGCAATGATTTCAAAAGCCTAAGATTTTTCTCTCTCCATGCTATTAAAAAAAAACGCCTCCTCCCTTCCATAACTCTCTAATAACTGCCCACTGCCTCCATCCACTAGGTGGTATTTTAAGATTCTACAATTAGATATTCATAGTTTTGTGCATTAACATAGGACCTCTGGCCACCATTAAAATGCAAATCCCTTGAGAGAGGGAACACAATAAGGTTTAGCAGTTGCACCTAATGGAAAGAATAGGATTTCAAGGCTCAGATAATGAAAGTTGGACCCTTACTTTTGCTAGTAGCCACAGGATAATTTCTCTGAGCCTAGTTTCTTCATGGAAAATGGAGAGCATAGACTTTCTCTCTCACGATGTTTGTGAGGGTGCAGGAAGACAGTACCTTTGCTTGCTATGAGGTCTTGCTATTTGAGTGTCATGGAAGGTCCTCAGTATGGACTGAGGGCTTACTAGAGTCCGGGTACCCTTAAACTTTATGTTCTGTATATCACTTCATCTTTACAGATCCTTCCTTAAAGACTGCTGGGATTATCCATGAAGAGGTTCAGAATATGCTGCCTCCAAATATGAGAAAACAACAGAAGCAGGAAGCTGACTCTGACCTTCCTCCAATCCTTCTCCCAGAAGCAAACCATAAAACCTCAGGAAAAATTTTCTAGTCTTCTTCTAAAATATGTCATGCGACCATCTTAACAGGAAAGGAACATTTCTATCTTTAAAGCACAGGGCCACAGAAGAATGTGAGCAAACAGCCTGGCTAAGTTTCCCCCATTATATCACACCTCTGTGTCTAATCTTATTTCCACACAAATTCCACTTCTTCATCAAATTGGGCATAAAAATGCATAGGTTTTTCTACTATTTAGTATCTTCTAATCTTCTTCTGAAGATTCTGTGTTATGTACAACAATATTAAACAAATTAGTAGGCTTTGCTCCTGTTAATCTGTCTTTTGGTGTCTGAGCCACAAACCTAAAATGGGAAGATAAGTTGTTTCTTCCCCATACATCTGCCCATATAAATATGGAAAACACAACATAGAGAGCTCAGTTAAATTACCAAATAGGAAAGCAGACAGCATTTGAACTCAAGCAGTCTGGTGCCGAAAGCCACACCTCTGAGTCTTCACATGGTATGTTTTGCTCAAATATTTACTGAAATTTTTTTATCTTTTAGAATATGAAAAGCAGGTGATTCTTGTGAACCAGAGAAATAGGTCTTTGTTAGGGGCGTGTGATGATTAATCTTGGTTGTCTACTTGACTGGCTTGAGAGATACCTAAGAGATAAATGACCTTGGAGACCTCATCACTGGTCCCTGCCTTTTCTCTCAGGCTTTCCCCCTGTTTTCTGCCTCCCAGATGCCATAGTAAACAGCTTTCCTCCTCATACCATTTTGCCACAAGAGTTCTGCCTTGGAGACAGCCAACTATGAAGAGAAACCTTCAAAAACATCAGCCAAAATAAACATTTCCTTCAAGTTGCAAGTGTCAGATACTTTGTCCCATCAGCAGAAAGTTGAGCAATGCAGGGGCCTGGAAAATAAATGACTCAGCATCAACTCCTCTCCCTGCTTGTCTCAAATCAGTGGGCTCCTCTATCCTCCAGCCTAGTTCTATTCAAGGAATGGAGTAATTGCTGCCCAGGTTTTTGTATGTATATGTCCCATACAAAGGTATATTTGAGTGTGTGTGTGTGTGTGTGTGTGTGTGTGTGTGTGTGTATACACACATATATATATACATATATATATGTATACACACATATATATACATATATATGTATATATATATATATATACACACACACTCAAATATACTTTTGCACATATATATATATATATATATATGTGTGTGTGTACTCAAATAAAAAGAATTTAAATAATAATTTCTAGAAGAACTATAAATGTCTACCACATAGGTTCAATAGCTATATGTTCGTGTTTATGAAATAGCTAATATATACAATAATGTTTTATATATATATATATATATATATATATATATATATATATATATATATGAGCAAATCCCTGCAGTATGACCTGGTTCTAGGGGACAAACTTCAGAACAGAGAGAAATCCTGGACTGCCGCTGTGCTTGGGGCCCCAGCAGGCTGGCCTCCCTGTCAGCTCCTGGTGGCTTTCCCAGGGAAGGCCAGGGCTGCTGCCTTCAATTCATTTCTGGGCTGGTAATGGTTTCCGGCTCCTTCATTTGCATCCATAATTGACAGCTCCTCAGCAACTCATTAGGAAAGTAGGCCTCTTTGTGACCAACAAAAGAAGGGAATAAATCCCTGGGGGTGAGGGTGTCCTTGAGAACCTGTTTAAGAATCTAGAAAGGCAACACACAGATTCCCAGGGCTAAAGAGCTCCAAGGGGCTGAGCGATAATCTGGTGGGAACCACAACTTTTTAGCACTCTACGCTGAGAGGAGCACCTGAACCTGTACTTGCTGTGGATCGGAGAAAACAAGAACAATGTAGTTGCCAACACAGGGCCCTGTGGGCCTGGTCACGCAGCAGGTGAACCAGTGACCTCCTCTGTGTCTTATATAGGTCTAGGGTAAGCTCTCAAATCCTAATGGCATAAGCAAGCCAAGGCTAACCCCTCAAAATGTCTGAGACCCGAACAAGAAGCATTCATAAGAGGAAAAAAAAAAAAAAAAACCATGTGTTTATTCTATATGCATTTATTGGGCTCCATCTGTTTGCTAGCAATCCTGCATAATGAGTTATTTTAATTCCCACGATAGAATTATAACACAATAACCTGCTGCAGGGAAATCATAGTATGAAAAGGTTTGCTAACATTTTGAAAATCACACAGGTGCTGAAGCCAGATGGCACAAATGCAATAACCCTTGCTCCACAGCTGCACAATTAACAACATCAGGGCAATTTTTTAAGTGTGGAAAGATTAAAAGAATTTGGGAAGGAACAGAGAAAGACAGAGGTGGCCTTGAACTCCAGAACTTCCAAGTTTCCTCAAAGAGATGACTCTTAAGGTAGGTCTCAAAGACATGTAGGATTTGAAAAGACAGGTGGAAGGAAAAGGGACACAGACTGAAGATCTGGGCCAAACGGTGGGCCAAGTAATGAAGTCCTAACAGGAAAGCCTTAGTGTCCTCTGGGTAGGATGTATAGACTAGATCAAAGTTCAGCAGCAGATGTGGGGTAGATGGAAGTTTAAGGCTAGGCTCCAGGGTGCTGTAGATAGGACCTGGGGAGCAGCACATGCTGAGTTAGGGATAGGAGTTTGGAGCCACAAAGATGCTTGAGAAAAAATATAGTGCTTCAAGATGATACTTGGCACGGAGGAGGCTCCACTCAGGATAGAGGCAGCTTGATCAGGGCCCGGCTGGCCTGGAGCTCCCTCTCTGCTTCAAGGAAGTGTTAAGTTCCCCTGAGTTGTTTAAGCCAGCTCACTGTGTGGTCAGCTTTGCACCACTCAAACAACTTCAATAATCACTTATGAAGAGAAAAGGTTTAGGTGGGTTCCTGGTTTTGGAAATTCTAGTCCACAATTGACTGGCACTGAGACACTGGGCCTGTGGCGAGGTAGCACATCATGGTGACCTCAACACCAGAAAGCAAAGGACAGCAAGAAAAGGACCAGGACCTCACAACCCTACTCAAAGTCATGGTCTCAATAACCTAAACATCTCTTACTAATCTTACCTCTTCAATATTGCACCACCACCCAAAAATAAAATGTTCTGGAAACCACATCTTTAACACATGGGCTTTTAGAGGACACTGCAGATTCCAACAATAGCACTTCCCTCAGGACCCCTACTAGCTTTACTTCTTCCTACCCAACTGTGCCCCCTCTATGTACCGCCTTCTCCAGCACCTTCTTTGTGACATGCAGCACTTACAGGTCACCACAACAACACCCACCCAATACCAGGACTTGGCTGTGTACTTAAATTTCTCTCCCAGGATGTGATTCCCTGGCAGTGCAGCATTTCACTGACTTCAGATTCCCTGCTCCTCAAGGATCCACTCTAAGCTTCACTTCCATGCCTTCATGCTGGCTCTATCCTGCTACCCTACTGGAGTCCATATGTGCATTTACTCATGTTTTCTGACATATTTATTGGTTTATGTTATGCTAGCACTTTTCATGCACATCATCTCTCACCAAGGGGAAGATCACTGTGGGAAAAGCAGGAAACAGTCCTCTTCCTTTCTAAGCCCTTACCAACTTCCATCCAGCAGCATCTTGCCTTCCTCAGAGTCTCATTGCTCATTTGGACATTAGAGCTAGCTTGTGCAGATATATGTTTTCCATTGTTTCCTTCACCCACTCAGTCATGTATTTTGAGGAATAGCAATGGTTGCACTGGGCCTTTATTGATACCTCACTATCTTGGGCAAGTCACTGTGCAACTCCCACTCCCATGTGTACAATGGGACAAGAATGACAAATAATAGAAGAGAATTCTATAGACATCAATTAAAGAAATATTGTGGATGTACTGAACACAGTCCCAGGAACCAAGGCCAAATGATAAATGTCCAGTGACTGAGCTACTGAATTCACCTACCCAACATTCTTTGAGAAGCCATGTGGATCCTGAGGTCAGGAAGGCAGAAGATAGACTCATAAGTCCCTGTGTTCATCACATCCCATTCTCCTTTTGCTTTCCTTGCCACTGCAGTCTCTTTCCCACTGTATCCAGCATACTGATAGTGTACAATTTTTCACCTTCATGAAAGTGAGACTGCATCCTCAATGCAACTCCCAAAGCACTACATTCCTATGGCCATAGGTAATTTCCAGGGATGTCCTGGAAGCCCTGAGCCTGCTCTCCTTCTCAGTGGTGATCTTCATTGTCTGTGTGCCCTGGAGTCACAAGGCATAAGTTGAGTATAGGAAATCAGTGGCAGCCATCACAGCCAAATCTTTATCAGCCCTGCCAGTCTCTCCAGCCTGCATCCTGAAGGAGAAAACTTCAACCCTTCCATGGGGCACTGATGCCCAGTTCCCACTCAACAACTCATCTGTCAGTTGGCCAGCTGCATTACCAGGTCCAAGTTCATTTTTCTGGAGTTTGAAAAAGCCTGGCTGTGCTCAGATCTGCCTCTTTGGTGGTTGTGTTGAAGGGTATTTGAAGGCCTTGGCCAGCTGTTTGGTCCCAGCCTAACAATATGAAATTACTCCTGGTGTTGTGAGGAGGATAACATAAGACCAAAACACAAACCCCTATCCTCAAGTTCTCTACCCTCAAGTCTAGCTAAGCAACTAGAGACAAGTTAATTCCCTCACCAAGCCTTCTTCTTCCCTATAAATTTCAGATTTCTCTTAGTTGCTCTCTGAGGTACCTTCAGTATTCAAAAGTGGACACTGATAAGGATGACAGTAGATTTCTCTTTGGAAATACGGCAAGTGAGAAGAGTTCAGAGCAATAGTATTAAAGTGTTGACAGAAATAAACAACAAACTTAGAATTCTGTACTAGTGAAAACATCTTTCCTAAACAAAAGCAATGTAAAGACTTTCAAGACATTTTTAAAAAGCTGATGTAACTCATTATTAGCAGACTCACATTGTAAGCAATGTTAAAAAACATTGGATGGAAGGAATGCTTTCTAGACATCACAGGAAGTATGGCTCTGAATTATGTTGGACAGTCAAAGCAAAAATTATAACATTGCCTGATATTCTGAATATATGTAGAGAAACTTTATTATAATTATTTTGCAGTAAGAAAAGATAAAGAATATAAGGGATTCTACCAGACATTAGGTAGAATGATGCTATCAGCAGATTGATAAGTACTTATAGTATAGTATCTAAAGAAAGAATTAGGAAATCCATACAGATATATTTTTTAAAAACATTAATTCTAAAAATGAAATTGAAAAAGTTCAAGGACCTCACATAAAATTAGAACAAGAAAAATAATAAAATTAATGAGACCAAACAGTACACAAAAATAAAATAACAAATTAAATCCTAAGCTTCCAATAATCACATTAAATGTAAATGGTATAAAATACCAATTAAAATGAGGACTTTAAAACTTCCTCTAATTATATTCTGTCTTCAGGAAACTCACTTTAAATATAATTATATTCGGTAGTTGATGGTAAAACAAAGAAAAAATGATATATAAGAAAATAATATTCTATTATAGCAGAAGTATTTTACTAATATCAGAAAACATGAGCTTCAAAGGATCATCAAGGACAGAAGAAGGCACTATGTAACAATAGCAATCTTTTTAAACACCTATAAATCCTAAAATGATACGACCCAAACAAAAAGATTTTTAAAAGCCAGACTGGTAATACTGAAAGGAAAAATAGAAAAACACATGTATGTATACACAGCACATAGCTATAGGGTAGGACTTCAACATTGCACTAAGCAGTAGATAGAACAAATAACCAATAATGGGAACAAAACAGAGGATACAGACCCTACACACATTAAAAGTATAATGGACTGTTGTGAACAACTCTATACCCATACATCTGACAACTTTTTGACAAAATAAACCAGCTCTTAGGAAAATAGAGTTAACCAGTATAGACTACATCACTTAAATTGCTCTGTAACTGCTCTGCAACCGAGGCAGTTGATTCTGTGATGGAAAGTTTTCCAATAAAGAAGTCTTCTGGCCAAATTGTTTCACTATAGAATTCTACCAAGTATGCAAATAATTAGCATCAGTTTTACATACTCTTGCCCAGAGAGTAGGAGAGAAAATTTTTCAATACTTTTATGAAACTACTTTGATTAAAAAAAATTATACAAACAAGAAAAAGAAAATTACAGACCAATATTCCTTAAGGAGATAGACAAAGAAATCTTCACAAATAATTAGCAAATAGAATTCACCAAGGTAGATTTATTCCACATGCACTAGACTGGGTCACTATTCAAAAATGAATCAATGTAAGAAAAAATATTAACAGTCTAGAGAAAAAAAAATCAATCAGTAGAGAAAAGACATTTGGAAAAATTATATGTCCATATATATATAAATGTCCATTTAAAAATCGCAGAGATGTAGGAATAAAGGAGTTCAATTTAAAGCACATAAAAACTTCATCTAAGGAAAAGGCAACCAACAATATGGGAAAGAATCTTTACTAGCTGTTCGTCAGATAAAGGGCTACTATCTAGAATATATAAAGAGCTTTAAAAAATCAGCCCATCCAAATTTGAAGACACAATTCAAAAATGGGAATCTGAAATGAAAAGATGCTTTTCAGAGGAATAAGTAAGAGGAGCTAAGAAATATATAAAGAAATGCTCAACATCATTGGTCATTCAAGAGATGCAGATGAAAATAACACTAAGATTTCATCTCACTCCATAAAGAATGGCTGCTATCTCAGAATTAGCCAGAAACAAATGTTGGCGAAGCTGCGGAGAAAAAGGAACCCTTCTCCACTGTTGGTGGAAATGTAGACTCATACAACCTCTGTGGAAATCAGTGTGGAGATTCCTCAAAAAGCTAGAATTGGAGGTCCCATTTGATCTGGCCATCACTTTGCTAGGTATATACACAAAAGAATTAAAAGATCCATATCACAGTGACCTATGTGCACCCATGTTTATAGCAGCTCAGTTTGTGATTGCTAAATCTTGGAAACAACCCAATTGTACATCAACTGGAGATTGGATAGAGAAGATGTGGTTCTTTTATAGAATGGAGTATTACTTTGCCATTAAAAATGATAAGATTGAGCCATTCCTACTCAAATGGATGTACCTTGAGGACATAAGTGAAATAAATAGGTCACAGATGTGTAAATATTCTATCTTTTCTCTGGTATGAGAAAATGAAGTTATAAATGAGTTGTAGCATGTATAGTTGATATTGTGAAATAGAAAATATTTAAAAGGAAAGAGGGTGTAGGGGTAAATAACAAGGAGAAAAAGAATGTGATAGTAATAAAGAAAAAATGAAACAAAGATTATGTATATAGGGCCTGGGGTGTAGGGCAGGTGGAAAGGGGAAAAAATGAGAATCAAGTCATGTCATATTCTGGTACAAACTCTCAATGTTGAATGTGATGATAATGTGTATTCATAATGTACCAATAAAGATTAAAAAAAAAAAACTTCAGCTAAGCCACTATCTTTGTACTAAATGGTGGCCAAGGGTTATCTTTCTACATTAGGTACAAAGAAAGACCATCACTCTCAATTCTCTCATCCAGCATAGTGCTGGAAGTTCTAGTCTATGTAATAAGACAACTAAGACCATTAAAAAAGAAGAATAAACTTTTTATCCAGTCTCCAGTTGATGGACATTTGGGGACCAATAAAGATTTCAACTAAAAAAAAAAGAAGAATCAAAACTGCCCGTATCCATCAATGACATGCTGCCTACGTAGAAATCCCTAAGCCTCTTCCAAAAATCTTCTAGAACCAATAAGAAATTTACTAAGATTATAGGATATAAGATAAATATACATAAATAAATTTTATTTCTGTCTACTAGAAATAAACACAAAAATCAAAATTTTAAATACAATACTATTTAAAATCATTCATAAAAAAGAAATAACCATAGAACCAACACAACATGTTAGCAGTTTGGCATGTACAGCAATTACATGCTAAAACCTATTCAGTGTTGAAATAAATCAATAAGATGTAAGTGAACACATCAGTGTTCATGGATTAGAAGACTCAACAAAGTAAATAAAGATAAGTTAATTCTCCCCATATTATACATAGCTTCGAAAAAAGTGTACCAAAACTTCAGTTATTTCTTTGTAGATATAGATAAGATTAATCTGAAATGTATATGAAAAGAAAAAGAAACTAAAATAGGTAAAAAATAATATTTTTGGAAACAGGAATAAAGTAGAGGAATCAGCCTACTTGATCTCTATACTAATATAGCCACAATAATCAAGACTGCGTAATATGGGCAGAGATATAGACACAAAGGTAAATGGAACAGAATAGAGAATCCAGAAATAGACCTGCACAAATATGCTGAATTGATTTACGAGAAAGGTACAAAAGCAATTCAATAGAGAAAAAATAGCCTTTTCAACAAATCATGTTGGAGTAATTGGACATCCATAGACAAACAAAAAGAACCTCGACCTAAATCTCACACCTGGTACAAAGCATAATTGAAATGGATCATAGACTTCAATGTGAAATGTAAAATTATAGAAATATTTAGATAAAAGAGAAAATCTATAGCTAGGCAGAGAGTTCTTAGACTTGATACCACAGCAGATTAAAAAAGGAAAACTGACATGTTAAATGTAATTAAAATAAAACTCTAAAGGTCTTATAAAAGGATTGAGAGGATAAACTAGAGAGTAAGAATATATTTGCAAACCACATACACAACAGAAGGCCATATCTAGAATATACAGAGTCCACCAAAAATTGTATACACACGTTAGCAGTTGGCCATATTAATAGATGGTCAACATTTGAACACCTCTTGTAATTGTAGAAGCCAAAGGTAATTTGTATAAATCTCATAGTCTCCATAAATTCAGTAGTAAAATATTTATACAAGCTTTTCTTTCCTTAATGTATACTTTTTATGGTGGACTCTCTACAAAGAGCCATCAATATAGCAGTTTATAAAATCCAATTAGAAAAATGGACAAAAGATCTAGAGAAGCATTTCATCAATGAAGATATAGAGATGAAAATTAATCACATAAGTGATTAATATTTTTAGTGAGATACATATTTAACGTACTAATTTAAACATATTTAACATATTTAAAGTATTTAAAGTGAAATATCACCATACTCTCATCAAACTGAGTAAAAATTTAAAATTAGAACAACACCAAATGCTCGTGAGGATGTGGAGAGACTAATCACTTCTTTGTTCTTAACAATTTATGAAATAATACACACACCCTGGAAAGCTGCTTCACAGGTTTTTTTGCAAATTAACTTGAAACTATCATACAATTCAGCAATGAGATTCTTGAACATTTATCCTAGAGAAATTACTTTTTTCACACAAACATTACTTTATAGCAACAATATTAATAAGGGCTAAGAGCCAGAAACAGAGCTGTCCTCCAATGAACAAATGGTTAAACATCTATAATATGTATATCCATGTCAGAGAATACTACTCATCAATCAAAAGGAACAAAATGATTCCTACATGCAACAACCCACATGTATCCCTAGAAAATTATGAGAGTTGAAAAAAAAAGCCAATCCTGAGAGGTTACATACTACATGATTTCACTCATATGGCCTTCTTTTTTTTTTTTAATTGAAATCTTCATTGGTACATTACATATACGCATCATGATTGCACTCCATAATGGGGATTTGTACCAATATAAGACACAACTTTATCCTCATTTTTTCCCATACCCCTTCTTGAAATGAAAAAAAAAATAGCAGAAAAGGAGACTGTAATAGTGCTTGCAAAATGTTAAGGAGGAAATGGGGATAAGAAGGAAGCAGATGTGGCTGTAAAAGGACATGAGGGACTCATGGTGGCAAATATGTTCCATATCTTGATTTGTACATTCTTTGGTGGCAATAGGATACTCCAGTTTTACAGGATGCTATCAGGAAGAGAAACTGATTAAAGTGTACATGAGATTTCTCTGTACCATTTTTTTAAATGCATACACACTTGTAGATAATTATAATTATGTCAAAATAAACTCTTCAATTAAAAATAGTTTCAAGACCCCAGTTACAATGACCTCTTCATATTATATGGTTCTCTTTATGAGACTTTAGAATGGGCAAATCTATAAAAAATGAATATGATTGCTTACAGCTGAGTGGGAGGAGAAAGGAATGAGGGTGACTGCTCATAGACATGAGGTTTCCTTTGAGGGTAATGAAAGTGCTCTAACATCAGATTATGATGGTGCCTGCACAATTCAGTAAATATACTACAAGCCATTGAGCCATACACTTCAACTGGAGGAATTTATATTATATTAAGGCCTTAATAAAGCTGTAAAAATTAAAAAAAGAGTGGGAGTGCTTACATTAAGGCAGATATAGTTCATTTCCATGCAAAAATATTGAGGATATTCTTTTTTTATAATGTTACTTTATAGTGAAAAGGGGGATAATTCATGTATAGGACTTACAATTTAAGTAGATATATACAAAGTTTTGAATGGCAAAGCAAAAACTTACAGAACTACAAAGAGTAAAGGATAAATCCATAATTATAGTCAAAGGTTACAGTATAGTCATGTGATGTTTCATATGAGGATATGATCTGAAAAATTCCTCATGAGGCAGGCAACCCTACCATTGTGTGAATATCAGAGTACATGGACACAAGCTTAGACAGCACAGGTCAGTTACTCCACGTGCCCACTTAGCTCAGTCCAGGAACTGTAAAGATGAAAGCAGTGAGGCTGCTGCAGTATAGTGTAGCATAGCATCTTACAGTCACTTTTAAAAAATTAAGTATATTCTAACCGCACTAGTTACTTTTCTCTCCCATCGCTAAGACAAAATACCCAACACCCAAAGTTAAAGAGGGAAAGGTTTTCATTTGCAGTTCATAGAGGTTTCCATTCATAATCAGCTGGCTCCAAGGCAGGGTGACAGAGGAGCAGCAGTTCATGGCAGTGGAGCCCAGCAAAAGCAATAACGGGCCTTCACAGCATCTTTCTGCTCTTTCTATTTTACTCAAATTACTGGGATTAGAGCAGGACCAAACCACCCCCTCACTGGTAGTGTTTTAGAAATCACATGCCCTTAACCCTAGCATCACACACTCTAGATTTACCAGCTTCCAAAAAAGACTGCAGTAGTCTTTGGGAGGACATCTAGACACAACCCACAGCAAAAAAAATAATGGTAAAAAGTATGGTATAGTAAAGACAGAAGCCAATAACAATCATTGATCCTCATTCTATATATTATGTATGCACATAATTATATGTGCTGTGCTTTTCTACAGCTTGCATTCAGTAAATTTGTTTACACTAGCATCATCCCACACACCTGGGTCATGCATTGCACTGCAACTTTATTTTTTTAGCGTGTTTGCATTATTATATTTTATATTTGCAATACTTTATACACTCGCCATGCTGTATTGATGCATAGGCATATGGCATGTTGATGCTTTTTACTTCTCCTTCACTTTACCTCCCTCTCATCTCCCCCATCCCTGGATTCCTTTCTCTTCTTCACAAAGTCCTTCTCTCTGTTTCCTATCATCTGTCTTTTATTTTACTTTTTAAATTATTTATATTTTGGGTGCTTTATATAAGAGAAACCAAATGACATTTTTCTTTCATGTCTGATTTACTTTACTTAGTATTATGGTCTCAAAGTGCATCCATTTTCCTACAAATGACTCAAATTTAACCTACTTTATGGCAGAGAAATATTCATATATATCTATATATGAATATATACATATATATACAGTATCTTACTCATTCATCCCTTGATGGATGCATAGATCATTTCCAAGATGTAGCTATTATAATTCATGCTGCTATAAACCAAAATTATACATGTATCATTGTAATATGATGTCTTTAACTCATCTAGAAAGATACTCAGAAGACATATAGCTGGGTCAAATGAAATTTCTAGTTTTTCGAGGAATCCCATTCTGATTTCCATAGTGATTGGACTGGTTTTCATTCTCACCAACAGTAGCACAGAGTTCTTTTTTTCTCTGCAATCTGTTCAGCATTTGTCTTTTTTTTTAATCCTTTTTAATAGCCATTCTTTCCAGAGTAAGATGAAATCTCAGTGTCATTTTGATTTACACTGCTCTAATGGCCAAAGATGCTAGATATTTTTTTTTTCATGTACCTGTTGGCCACTTGTACTTCTTTTGAGAAGTGTGTCATCTCTTTGCCCATGTTTTTATTGGCTCTTTCATGCTGGGGTCTGGATTTTCTAAGTCTTTTGTATATCTTAGATATTAGTCTCTATGTGAGGAGTAGAGTAGCTGGCAAAATATTTTCTCTATGTTGTTGGTTTTCTTTGCTATACAAAATCTTTTTATTTTACATGCTCTCATTTTGTTGATTGTTGCTATTATTTCCTATGCAATTGTGGTTCTGTTCAGAAAGTCCTTGCCCCATGCCTATGTCTACCTATTTCTACCTATTTAACTTAGAGTTCTACCTATTTAACTCCCTACAGATTCATGTTTCTGCTTTTATATCTGTCTTTGATCCATTTGGATTTGATTTGATATGGATGTAGTTTTGTTTTTCTGTTATATAGATAACTAGTCTTCCTAGCCATTTGTTTAAGAGACTATCTTTTCTCTAACATACGCTTTTGACCCATTTCTTAAAAATCAGATGACTGGAGGTTTCTGGGTTTTATTTTCTGCATTCTCATATTCTGTCCCACTGACCAACATGTCTGTTTTGTGCCAGTATCATGCTGTTGTTGTTTTTTTTTAATCACTATAACTTTTTTAAATCTTTATTGGTATATTAAATATACACATCATGATTGCACTCCTTAATGGGGATTTGTACCAGTATAAGACACAACTTAATTCTCATTTTTTCCCATAGCTCTACCCACCCTACCACCCCCCATATACATAAAATTTGTTTCCTTACTTTTTGTTACAATCTCAACATTGTCCCCTTTCACCTTATTATAACTTTTTAATATTACTTGAAACCTGGAATGGGGATGTCTCATTCTTCTTGCTGCCCAGGATTGCTATTGCTATCCTGGACCTTTTTGAGTATGATTTACATTTTACAACTTTCTTTTTTTAGTTTTATGTAGAATGTTTAGTATTTTGATTTGGATTGCATTAAATCCATGTGTCAGTTTTTGGGAATATAGCAATTTTGACAGCATTGGTTTTGTCTATATAAGAAGTAGTAGTGTTTTCATTTCCTGAAAACGCTTTCAACCTCTTTTCAGAACACTGCAGTTTTTGTTACAAAGGTGTTTTACTTCCTTGGTTAAGTGAATTCCTAGGTATTTAAGTGTGCTGAAATTATTTTGAGTGAAATTGTTTTCTTGATTTGTCAGCGGATTCACTGATGGTGTACAGGAATGCTTTTGATTTCTTTTTGTATTGATCTTGTATCTTGCTACTTTGCATAATTTATTTATTAGTTTTATGAATCTTTTGATGCAGTTTCTAGAAATTCTAAGTAAAAGTTCATGAGATATGACAGTAAGGATAATTTGGGTTCTTCCTTTTCTGTACATATCACTTTTACTTCTTTCTGTAACCTATTTGCTACAGTTTCAAGTACTATACTGAATAGGAGAAGTAAAAGTGGACACTTATCTTCTTCCTGACTTTGAAGGAAAGTTTTTCAGGTTTTTCTCATTTAGTATGATCTTAGCAATGGGTTTGTCTTACATAGCTTTTATCAGTTTGAGATAATGTCCTTCTACACCAGTTTTCATCAGAGTTTTTATTACAAGTAGATTTCAGGGTTTGTCAAAGCTTTCTTTCTGCATCTATTAATATAATCATATGACCTTTTCTCTTGCTTCTGTTTATGAGATACATACATTTATTGACTTACATATGTTGAACTATCCTTGCATTTGCAGGATGAGACCAACTTGGTCATGGTGTATGATCATTTTAATGATTTGTTGCAGTCTGTTTGCCAGTATCTTGTTGAGGATTTTTTCATATCATGTTTATCAAGGAGATTGATTTATAATTTTCTTTTTTCTTCCTTATTTCCCTTCTCTTTCTTCCTTCCTTCTTTCTTTCCTTCCTTCCTGTCTGTCTGTCTGTCTTTCTCTAATTCTGGTATCCAGATACTCCTAGATTATTGGAATAAATTTGGTAGTATTCATTCCTTTTCAGTTCCATGGAAAATGGAAGGTAATTGGCATTGGATTTTTCATGAAATTCTGATAAAACTCTATCTGAATCCATCAAGTTCTTGACTTTTTTGAAAGGATTTTTTTTTATTACAGCCTCAATTCTATTGCCTTTTATTTGTTTATTCAAGGTTTTTATATCTGCTTGGTTCAGTTTTGGTAATTCATATGTGTCTAGGAATTTCTTCATTTCCCCAGATTCTCCAATTTAATTTTTATATGTTTCAAAATAAGTCTCTTATGAACCTTTTATGTCTAGTGACTTTTGTCTTATGAAATTCAGTGCATCAAAACTTGGTGCATAGGGCCGGGGAGTTAGCTCAGTGGTTCCAGCGCCTGTCTTGCAAGCGCAAGGACCCGGGTTCGATTCCCTGGTAACCACATAACAATACTGGGTGTGGAGACCCACACCCAGCAGCAACCAGTACCACATACCACAGTGCTAGGCATGGTGGCTCACGCCTGTAATCCCAGCACTCGGGAGGCAGAGGCAGGAGGATTGCTGTGATGTGAGTTTGAGGCTGAGCTCAGGGCCAGCCTGAACCACAAAGCGAGACCCTGTCTCAAAAAACCTTAAAAAAAAAAAAAAAAAAACTTGGTGCATATATATTTATGATTGTTATTTCTTCCTCCTGAATTGTTCTCTTGGTCATCTGTGTGTAATAGTTATCATTGTCTCTTCTGACAGTTTTGACTTAGAAATCTGCTGTGTCTGAAAATAAAATAGCTATGCATCCTTACTTCTAGGCTCTAGTTATATGATTCATCATTTTCTACCCTTTCACTTTTGTTCTATTTGCTTTTTGGATGAGATGTATCTCTTGCTGGAAACATATGGTTGGATTATATTTTTTGATTCATTCGGCCAATCTATATCTTTTGGTTGAGAAGTTTAAACTACTGAAATGTACTCACTGAATCCTGTCATTATAGTATTTCCCAAGTGTTGATTATTTTTTTCCCTTTCCATTTAACTACTTTTCCAGTTAGATGTATACATCTTCTTCGGGTTTTTCGGTGCTGTTGACCTCCATGTCTCTAAGTTTCCCTCAAGTATTCTTTAGTTTTTTGAGACAGGATCTTACTTTGTAGTTCAGGTTGGTCCTGAACTCAGCCTTACCTCAGCAATCCTCTTATCTCTGCTTCCTGAGTGCTGGGATTACGGGCATGAGCTACTATGCTTGGCATTGTGGCATGTGGTACTGTTTGCCGGTGCGTGAGTGTGAGCCACCATGCCTGGCATTAGTGTATGTAGTTACCAGGGATCAGACCTTGGAACTTTGTGCTTGCAAGGCAGGCACTGAAACCACTGAGCTAAATCCCCTGCTCTCCTTCAAATATTTTCTATAATGCTGTTTAGTGATCGTATAGTTATTTAAGGTTCCTTTTTTATTTAGGGTGGAAAGTCTTTATTCTCCGTCAATTTTAAAGGCTGATTTTTCTGAAATTGATACTTGTTTTCTTTTAGGACTTGAAAAACTTCTCTCCAAACTTTTCTGGTCTTTTAGCTTTGTGCTAAGAAGTCCACTGTCATTCTGGTACATCTGATCTGTAGGTTACTTGTTATTGCCTTGCTTTCTCATGTTCCTATTATTTTCATGCTGCAGACAAAGACCAGTTACAGTATTTCCATTTTTCAGCTCTTCATTCAATCACTACTGGGGAGATCTCTTTAAATAGATTTTTGTGTCCCTATGATGTGTCCCTGGGTTTGGTTACTGTGTTACTTACTTTTCTCTTGATGCTGATACAAAATATCTGACACCTAAGAAAAGGAGAAAGGCTAATTTGGCTTACAGTTTATCAGGGTTTCAGTCCATAATTCGCTGGCTCCACGGTGGGGTGGCTGAGGGACAATAGTTTATGGTGGCAGAAGACAGCAAAAGCAACAAGAGATTTTAACAGCATCTCCCTGACCCTTATACCTTATTTACACTACAAAGGGCAGAAAGCACTTACACCCTAATTCTAGTGCCCTTGGGACTAGTTTTATCATGAAGCAAACAACAGTCTAGATTCAGCCAACTCCAAAATAGCCTTTGGCTACATGAGGCTTTGGGGGAACATCTAGACACAAATCATAATAGTTATATTTTGGTATTTTTACTTCTCTTAAACCGACTCAACAAAATATTTGAGGGTTTACTTACTGTCTACTTTTTCTCTTGGTGTTTGAAATCCAGCATCACTCAGAGAGTACAAAACAAACCACCATAATGTTGACAACACAAAGACAAACCATATATTGGCATAAGTAAAAGAAAAACATTTAAAAGCAACAACTATGCCACCAATCATAATAAAAAAGAAATCACCAATTATAATAGAGTTAAAGACAAACTATATATAGGAATACCATAAGAACTAATAAAAGCTATAACTATGTCATCCTTAATAATAGAAAAGAGATCTGCAATAATAATATAAACACAAATACAAACCAAATATGGTTCTAATATATATAGTATTATATATATACATATATA
This sequence comes from Petromus typicus, assembly GCA_004026965.1. Classification (NCBI taxonomy): domain Eukaryota; kingdom Metazoa; phylum Chordata; class Mammalia; order Rodentia; family Petromuridae; genus Petromus; species Petromus typicus. The sequence goes on from PVIR01008176.1 coordinate 49,863, forward strand.
TGTATATATATAAACAATTTGAAATAATTCTACAATAGTAGCATAAACTAGTTAAAAATAAAGTTTAATAGTAATAATAATAAAATGCAATAGGTAGGGGAAGGGAAAATTCAAGAAGTAAATTTGAAAAAGAAAAAATATAAAAGGGAAAAATGAGAATCAAGTCATGTCATATTCTGGTACAAACTCTTATTGTTGAATGCAATTATCATGTGTATTCATAATGTACCAATAAAGATAATTTTTTAAAAATATATGAGGAAAGAGGAAGACAGAAAAGTGAGATAAAATCTGATTTAAAAAAATGAAGACTACAAGTAGGTAAAACAACAGAAGAACAAGAAAGAGGAAAGTGAAGAGTAAAATAAAAGCAAACAAACAAAAAATAAACCAAGATAAATGAGTTGAGAACATTCTTCACACAAAAGTGTTTGGATGGGGGCCGGGGAGTTAGCTCAGTGGTTCCGGTGCCTGTCTTGCAAGCGCAAGGGCCCGGTTCGATTCCCCCGTAACCACATAACAATACTGGGCGTGGAGACCCACACCCAGCAGCAACCAGTACCACATACCACAGTGCTGGGCGTGGTGGCGCACGCCTGTCATCCCAGCACTCGGGAGGCAGAGGCAGGAGGATTGTGATGTGAGTTGGAAGCTGAGCTCAGGGCCAGCCTAAACCACAAAAAGCGAGACTCTGTCTCAAAAAAAAACCTTAAAAAAAAAAAAAGTGTTTGGATGAGTGGTTTCTTTCCAGAGCCTGTGATTTTTAAATACACCAGATATAAGGGAGGGACAGTGAGTCACAGTTAGGGCCTGTTTTGTTTCTGCATTTTTTGAAACTGTATGAATTCTGACTCCTAGTGCAGCTCTCCTGCAGGGTGAGATCAATCAGTGGTACATTGTCTGCTTCCAGTCTGTATTCACTCTAGTGGCTTTCAGTAGTTATGTCCTTCTTCTGAGCTACTTCCATGTCTAGCTAGCTTTGTGGTCTGTAGGCTCATGAGGGAATTGCTCTTATTTCAGAGGCCTCTCTATCCATATACCCTGTGACATGGTAGCTGTTCAAGCCATGGCATACCCTAACCATGCTGACAGATGAGGAAGGCAGACCACTAAGCTCTGTGCTGGGGATAAGCAGTAAAGAGACCAAGCAGTTCACTAGGCTGAATTCCAGTGCTTCAGACCAGTACCCTAAGCAAATCACAATAGATAAGCCTGGCTTCTCATCATAGAGGACAGGATCACAATGTTCTCCATAACTGAGCTTGCTGTTGCTCAAGCTTCTCGGAGAGTCTGGTACCAGCTTGCCCTCCTCCATAACTGTCTCCTGTGGTTGTCTCTAACTTCATCACTAGAGGAGGATGATCTCAGAAATGCTAAAGTGTAGTCATTCTACGATTTATAATTCTCTGAGTAGCTCAGTATTAAACAGTAAGTCCTCTGAAAAAATTTCTCCTTGTTATATCATTAATCTTGATATTATTATATCACTCACAAAAATGGTGGACACAGCAGTGAGTTTTTTCCTCCAACATGAGAGTGCTATGCTGAGGGAGTTACTTCCAAAGGAAAACCCTATGTACCATATTTGTAACTTACAATAGCTTTTCTTGGGAATAGTGCTGCTGGTATGTTTGTCAATGGGGCTATAACCTCTCTGAACTTACCTTTTGTTTGCAGAGACAAATCCCCTTCCCCAGAAGCTAGGGTTAGCTCTGGACTGCCTTTATCTAATTTCCGTGTTGTCTTCATTTTCTCCTATTTCTCTGTGATTTCTAGCATTCCTATAGATTGTTTTCTTGATTCCAAAAACTCTTTCTTTTCATTGTTTTTATTTTCCAAGTGTCTCCAATTCTGAGTCCCACCATCATTTTTAACCCTCGTACTACAACTGTACAATGGCTATGACATCCGAAGGTATTTTTCAGCTCCATTATAATTATATAGGATCACCATTATATACATATTCCATTATGAACCAAAATATCATATATTCTTTTTTGAGTAATGGTTGAAACAAAAAATCATATATAAGATTTGAATTACACTATAAATCAAAATGAGCAAAACAAAAGTATAAAGCATTCCATCTGACAATAACTGATGAAAATTATTTCAGTTTCACAAACAATGTTTCATAAGGTGAAACTATTAGAAGATGAGACATTATGTACCTCAAACAAGTCTTGGTAGATATAAAACAATGCAAATTATCCAAAATGTCTTCTCAATTTAAGTGGATTACATTAGAAATTAATGACATTCATATCTCTGGAAAACTCCCAACTATTTGGGATATAAAAACTACTTCTAAATAACCCATGGACCATGGAGAACTCAACTATGAAAATTAAAGACTATCTTGCACCAAACTCAAACTATCTTGTACCAAAATCAAAGTGAATCAGAGACCAAAATATTAAAACAGAAACACTGAACCTGCTGCAAAACAGGTTTGGTAGAACTCTTGGAGACATTGGTATAGCGAAAAACTTTATGAACAAAACTTCAGCAGCATGGGAACTAGCAAAAGGAATCAACAACTGGGATCTCATCTTATTAAAAAGTTTCTGCACAGCAAGTGAAACCACCAGCAGAGTGAAAAGATAACCAAAAAAATGGGGAAAAAAATTTTACCAGCTGTTTCTGAGACAAAGGTCTACTATCTAGAGTATATAAAGAGCTTAAAAAATCAGTCTCCCCCCAAATTTAAATTTAAAACCCTATTCAAGAATGGGCATCTGAAATGAACAGACACTTTTCAGAGGAAGAAGTAAAAGCAGCTAAGAAACATGTGAAGAAATGCTCAACATCACTGGTCATTTGAGAGATGCAGATGAAAACAACACGGAGATTTCATCTCACTCCACAAAGAATGGCTGCTATCTCAGAATTAGCCAGCAACATATATTGGCAAGAGTGTGGAGGCAAAGGAACCCTTCTCCACTGTTGGTGGGAGTGTAGATTGGTATAACCACTATGAAGATCAGTGTGGAGATTCCTCAAAAAACTAGGATTAGAAGTCCCATTTGACCCTGCTATTTCCCTGCTAGGTATATACACAAAAGAATTAAAAGATTCATATAACAGTGACATATGTGCACCCATGTTTATAGCAACTCAGTTTGCAATAGCTAAATCTTGGAAACACCTCAAATGCCCATTAACAGAAGACTGGATAAAGAAGATGTGGGGTTTTTTATAAAATGGAGTATTATTCTGCCATTAAAAATGATGAAGTTGAGTCCTTTATACTCAAATGGATGTATTCTGAGGACATATTTATAAATGAAATAAATAGGACATGGATTTGTAAATACTATATCTTTTCTCTGGTATGAGGAACTGAAAGTGTAAATGAGTTCTAAAATGTATGATACGTGCGATGAAGTAGTAGGAAAATATTCAAAGGGAAAAGGGGGGTATGGGTAAGTAAAGAAGGGAAAGGAAAAAAATGATGGTATGAAAGGAAACAAAGCTTATGTATATAGGGAGTGACAGTTGTGGGGGGAAGGAGAATGGGAAAAAAGGAATTAAATAAAACTAAACTAAACTAAATACACCTAAAATAAAATTAAACTAAACTAAATAAAACTCTGGGAAGACACAAAAGTAGCACTTAGAAAACACGGGTATTTGTAGTACTAAATATCTATATCAGTAAAAGAGAAAAAGAGAAATTATCAAATAAAAAACCTCTACTTCCAGTTTAAGAATGTGAAAATAAAGAGTAAATTAAGCCCAAAATATGTACTAGGAAAAAAATTACTGATAAAAATCATAACATAAATCAATACAATAGAAAAGAGGAAAAAATGCAAATTTTTCTGGAGAGTAAAAATAAAATTGATTTATCTTTATCCAGGTTGATCAGTAAAACAGAAGATATAAGCATAAAAATGAGAGACATTGTAATCATATAGACTGTACAATAAAGAATAATAGACACATCATCAACCACTATATACAAATAATTATAGTAATTTAGAAAAGCTGATAAGTTTATAACTATTAAAGAAATTGAAATGGAAGTTAAAGTATTATGGCAAATATTTCAGCCCCAGATAGGTTCACTGATGACATCTTTCAAACGTTTAAAGAAAACAATACCTATTTTACAAACTTATACAGACAACTAAAGACAAAGAGATACTGCACAACTTGTTCATGCAGCTAATTTTACAGATATATGAAATCCAAAGATATCACAAGAAAAATACAGATTAATATCCTAGGTGAAAAAATTCTAAACAAAATATTAACAACTTAATCCAATAATGTTTAAATGATAGTAATTATGACTAAATGAAATTTAATCCAGGAATGCAAGCTTGGCTTAAAATTCAAAATTTTTCAGTGCAATTCACTACAGGGGCAAATTTTAAAAAGTAAAACCGTATGTAATCAATAGATGCAAGTAAAACATTAACAAATTTGAATATTTGACCAAGATAAAAATTTGCCCCAAAACAAGAAATTAACTTTTTCAACTTGGTAAAAAGCATCTACTTAAAAAAAAAAAAAAAAAAAAAAGATTGAGGACCAGGAATTTAGCTTAGTGGTTCTGATACCTGCCTTGCAAGCACAAGGGCCCAGATTCAATCTCTGGTAAGTATATATAACAATGCTGGGCATGGTCACTCACACCTACCAGCAATCAGTACCACATACCACAGTGCTGGGTGTGGTGGCTCACGCCTGTAACCCCAGCACCCAGGAGGCAGAGGCAGGAGGATTGCTGAGTTCGAAGCTGAGTTCAGGACCAGCCTGAACTATAAAGTGAGACAGTTTCAAAAAACTAAAAAAAGAAAAAAGATTGATACTGTCCCCTATATGAACCACAAAAACACAGCAAAATGAAACAAATAGAAACTTATACTCTATTCATGAGTTGGAATACCATATTGTTAAAATGTCATTCTCTCAAAAGTCATTAATAAGTTCAATGTAATACCAATCAACATCTCAACATGGTTTTTCAGTAGATTTTGAAAAAATTATTCTGAATTTTTTAATGACGAAAATAAAATAGACAATAAAACTTTGAAAAAGAAAAATAACATTGGGAACTTAGCGCTATCTACTTTTAAGAGTTATTAGAAAGTTGTAGAGATCAACATAGAAAGGTACAGGGCTAGGGATTTAGCTCAGTGGTTCTGGTGCCTGCCTTGCAAGCAGAATAGCCCAGGTTCAATCCCCGGTGACCACATACAACAATGCCGGGCATAGTGGCTCATGCCCATCAACAATCAGAACCACATACCACAGTGCTGGGCATGGTGGCTCATGCCTGTAATCCCAGAACTTGGGAGACAGAGGCAGAAGGACTGTTGTGAGTTCAAGGGTGAGCTCAGGGCCAGCCTGAACTACAAAAGCAAGACCCCATCTCAAAAAAAAAAAAAAAAGAAAGGAAGGAAGGTATAAAAACTAAATAAATAGATCCATGTAACAGGATAGAGTCTAGAAATTATATACGTATATACATAAAATTTTATACATAATCTATATATACAGAGAGAGACATGATTGCTGAAAAATTTATGAAAGCAACTAAATGGAAGAAAGTTAATCTTTTCAACTAAAAGTATTAGACTAATTGGGTATCACCATACAAAAATATCAATTTTTATCTTTTCCATGTACCATACACAAAAATTAACTCAAAAGTGTACATAAATTTAAAGATAAAAATACTTCTAGAAGAAAACATCTTTATGGACAGGGGCAAAGATTTCATAGATATAACTATCTAAAAAATTAGTGTGGTAAATCGGACTTCATCAACATTTAAAAGTTCTGCTTTTCAAACCACAGACTAAAAAATAATATTTCCAAATCATAGATGTGGTAAAAATTTTGTACCTATAAAATATAAGTAATTCTCACAATTCGACCCTAAAATATAACTTATTTTTAAAATCTATAAAAAGTTTGATTTCATCAAAGAAGATATACAGATAGAAAAGAAACTTGAAAAATACTCAACATCATTATTCACTAGAGATTTGCAAATTAAAATCACAATGAGATACTACCGTAAATTTCTTGGAATGGCTAAAATTGAGAAGCACGAACATACTAAGTGTTGCCAAGGCGGTGAATCAATTGGAATCCTCATACATTTCTGGGGAATGTAAGATGGTATGACTAATTTGCCAAGCAGTATGGCAGTTTCTCAAAAATTTAAACAACCACCTACTACATGATCCAGTCATTCCTTTCTTAGGAATTTACCCAGGAGAAGTGAAAGCATATATCCACCAATACTGCTACACAAATATTCACAGCAACAGTATTTGTAATAGCCAAAAATTGGAAACATCCCAAATATCCATCAATTGGTGAATGAATAAACAAACTGTGGCATATGCATGTAATGAAATACTATCAGAAATGGAAAGGAATGAACTATTGATATATACTACCACACAGATGGATCTCAAAATAATTATGCTGAGTGAAAGAAGGCAGGCAAAAAGAGTGCATACTGTACGCTTCCATTTATATAATTGTAGGAAATGCAAATGAGTCTATAGTGACAGAAAGCAAATCAGTGGTTGCCTAGGAATAGGAGGTGTCGTGCAGGAGACAAGGATTTCAAAGGGGCACAAAGAAATTTCAGGGAATGATGGATATGCTCATTATCTTGAATACACATATGTCAAAACTAATCAAATGGTATACTTTAAATATGTTTAATTTATTAGGGGGCAATTATGTTTCAATAAAAATGAAAATAAAGGTAAAGGGATTCATGAAGAGAAACAGGAGTATAAGGGAAGAAGATTACTTTATTTCTTCCCTTTCTCTCATCCTAACTTTCTAGTTCAAGGCCTGAGAGTGATGGGGAGAGAAGAAGGATAAAGATGAAAGAACACTGGGCTTTGGGCCACCTCCAGGGCAGCAGATGTATCTTGGTACCTCTTACCCAATTCCCTTCCATTGTTTCTTTCTTAATTGATAAATGGGACAGCTGGAAGGGACCTGAGAGATGGTAAATCATGCATCGGTGAACAAATATTTATTGAATACACTATTAGTCAGAGAAGTAGAGCCAATAGGCAAGAGAAACAGACAGACCGACAGACAGAAAGAGACAGAGACAGAGAGACAGAGAGATTGGCTCACATAATATGGAAGAAAAGAAGTACCAAGATCTTCAGCCAGCAAGCTTGAGATGCAGGAGAACAGATGGTGTCAGTTCCAGTCTGAGGGCAGAAGACTCATTTCTAGGTTAATGATGGCCAGGGGAAGTTCTCTCCTGCCCAGAATGTTTGTTTTATTGAGATGATCCACTGACTGGCCAGTGCTCGCTACATTGCTGAGGGCAACCTGTTGTACTAGTTTATTGGTCAAGTGTTACTAACACCAGAAACACCACCACAGACACTATGCAGTGGGTGGTCTTCCCCCACCCTACACTGTTGTCATCACCATTTTTTATGGTGTGAGAGGCCTAAAGCAACCAGGCCAAGTGACTGTGGATTAAACCTCTGAAACTGTGAACCAAAATAAACCTCTATTTTCATGCTCTGGTATTTGGTCACAGCTAT
>PVIR01008177.1:0-57755 GCA_004026965.1 Petromus typicus
AAAAAAAAAAAAAAAAGAATATGAAGTATAATACCTTTCAGAATTTGAAGAAAAGTCAGACACCTAAGTGTCATCAAAGAGTGTCTCAGACAGTTGCAATAGCTTTGAGAAGCTCAGCTGAATCTTTAGTGTTCTGCCATTGATTTTAGTTTCTAATTGCATTTGTGCCTATCAACTCACATTCTCAAATGAGGTATTGTAATTTACTGAGCTTGAGTCACAAGTCTACCTTTATTTCCATCAGCTTTGGCCACGGAATAAGGATCATATAACAGCAGCAAACTTTAAGTGCAGATAGGGATGGCCTCTTTTCTGGACCATGCTCAGCAGTTCTGAGAGGTGCAGTACATCATGGTTGGAATAACCCCCAAAATACTGTATTTTCAAAAATATTAGTGCAGAAATAGGGATAGAATTTAGCTTCTAAGTGTTTGTAAATTAAGAGTATGCCAAGGATGTTACATATATAATATATAACAACGTACAGCTATTACAGGTAGTGTTATGGTTATGTAGTCTCATCCTAATCTTTTCCGTTATTTAAAAATAAATATTTATTTCAATCAAATGATTAAGAAGTTTGAAATATTATTTGTTTATTTAAGCTGTTTTTAAGTTTGCAATGTTTTTAAGATAATCAATTTGGACTCAGAATTTAGCTCAGTGGTAGAACTTTTGCCTACGATGTGTGAGACCCTGGTTACCTACCAGTAAAACACCCATACACACACAATCATTTCTGGTTTATATTCACCTTTTTCTATCAGTGCAACTGTTTATCAGTAGAAGGCTATAAAGCAACATATGTGAAATATATGTTAGGCCCTAAGCCTATCACCTTCTTTGTCCAAATAAGGACAAAGAAAGTTGTCTAGGTACAGTGTCATGTTAAAAACCTTTAAAGGTAATTAGTACATGGTTGACTTAACAAATTACTTGGATATTTCCTAAGAAACCAACTTTAGTTGTAATGGAAGAAATATCTGATTTTGACGTGAGTAGGTAATTTTTTTATTGACTTTATTTACTGATATTATAACCTATTTAAAATCCTAAATTTATTTTAAGTAAAATTTAATGTTGGAAAGAATTCAATATACTATACTTTATTCTTTCTTGAATTGCTTGGGTCTTAGAGCTTAACCAACTTTGCTGAGAACACTTCTCAGAGACTATTTTTCTAATATAATCATTTTCTTTTTTAGAGTCTCTTGTACATTTCAGTTGTTATCCATTGTTCATGTGTTAGTAATTGTCCACTGGACTAGCATGATTTAAAGAAAGACCACTTTGGGCATAAGTTTAATCAAAACCACTACAGGTAAATTATGAGCCACTTTTTCTTTGATTCATATGGTCTTGACAAATTATACCTAAACTGTGGCCAAAATCTGCTTAAAAACTTACACTTCTACTGATTTGCATGACATATGTGGTCATTTAAACAAGCATACACCTAACCTACAGAGATTTTAAGCTGTTCTTGACAGCATTCTTTTTTTTTTTCCTAAATGATCCTTGAAAAATCAGAGGATACTGTGATAATATTTCCCTGTTTTCTTAATTGTAGTATACAATTTTACTAACCAATAAGTAAAAATGTAGAGTTAGAATGAACCTGCCAATTTCAATGAAATCTAAAGCTTTTTAAAAATTTTATTTTATTGTACCCAGTGATATCTGAATATTTAATTAAAGTTCATCGAAGACATAAAAAGCAAAAAGATAAATTTTTTTCTTATCATACTATATTAGGCTACATTTATTCCATCTATTTTGAAATCAATTTTATTCTTCCCCATCTGTTTCCAAAAATATTTAAAATGGCTTGTATGTCTTTTGATTTCTCCTCATGCATTCCCTGCTCTGATCACACAAAACTACCATAAACCAAGATAATGCCTTTCTTCTTTTCTCCTATCTTTTCTATATTTGCTTAAAATTATATTTTGTATTCATGAGAGTCAAAATTTTTTATTACCTGGTAGGTATTAGGTAGATCACAAATTTCCTGAAGGACAGGTAACCAGCAATAGCTAATGGAAGCTCTCTGTGCTAAAGAGATGAGAGAATAAAGTGTAACAATAAGAGTCTTATCCTTAGTATTCTCACCCAGTTCTCCATTGGAAAAGTTGTAACTTTTTTCATGTTACCTTTTTGTGTTTGTTTCATACCTGGATTTTTCCACTTGCAAAATTCAGAAACAGTTGCTTTCTGGCTTTCTTCACAGAAAACTTAAGGATAAATGGGCTAGTGTTCCCTCCCCAGATGTATCAACTTAATCTTATTTGTTTATTTTCTGTCTATACTTCTGATTCTATAATATCCAATTGTATAAATATAGTCCATTCTTTTATTTACATTCTTTTCTTTCTCTGGGATTTTTCAAAAATAAGCATGTTAATCACATTTCACAATGCACTTGAGTACCCAAGATCCTCTTCAGATACAGGCACATGTTTGAATAGCTACATTTGCTTTTGAGTATTTGTCAAAGCCCAGGCTTAGTCCAACAGAGAGTCTGACAAGAGGGGTGTCCTTAGTTTGAAATGCAGATCCATTTCAAGGTGAATATTTCAGCCTTTCTGAAAGCATTTCTATTCTGCTCAGATGTCTTTTTCCTGTGCGTCTACATGATCAGGTGTAAAACAGTGAGGTGATGATTGAGTTTGATTAGTGCAGGGTTCTGTTCAAGACCATTAATGGAAAAGCCTGTGAAGAACAGGTGTTATATCATAATCTTCAACATATATGTGCCTAGTCTGTCTGATCCCGATTGAGAAAAAAAATACCCTCATAGTCAATATCTGATGTCATTATCATTTTCAGACAATTGATAATTAAATTTCAACATAAGGAATAAAAAAGCATATTGAAACTTAGAAGCAAAATATTCAGTGATCGATTCCTCCAAAGATCAGATCCAAAGTAGTGACTAAAAATTACAAGGCTTTTCAAAAACTCAGGCTCTGACTTGGTTTACAAGAGTTCAAGAAGAACAAGTACTTAAAGGTCCAACATTTTGTAACCTGACTTGGAAGAAATTATCTTATCCTGAATGATTTTGAAGTCAATAGTTAACAGTTATAAATCTCTATTACTTTGATACAGTTCTCATAAAATTTTGAAATGTTTGTCTTATAGTGAGATGCCTAAAGCATGCAGTTCTTTTTGAGTACTAAAGAGTATCTTCTATCGAGCTTAGGTATGGCTTGGCAAAATTGAATATTGAGTTTTTTTTCATTTATTTACTCTTCTGTCAGAAGGTAGCCAAAGATAAAAATGCTTTTTGAACTTCCCGTTAGTATGTAGAAGCAGAGGGCCACCCTCAGCTTTTCTTTAGCTATGGCTCTCAGACATGTGTCCAGGTGACACAATCACATCCTTGTGTAATGCAGGTGTTGTTGCAAAGGAAAGGAGGTTGGCCAGAATGTTAAGGCACTTTCATTTGGGATCACTTGTGTCAAGGATTTATCTCCATATTTATATATCCTAATTTACCAATAATGAACACATTGACTCATAAAGGAGAAAATTATTTCAGAAGTCTCTTTCAGGCTATTCTGAGACTTGTGGTGACCTTTCAGTGAGCTTTGAAAGAAATCATAATTCCTTTTGAGGGAATTGGAGACTAATGATAAACAAATGTATCAAGCAAAAAAACACTATAAAACTGTTCTCTTCTTTCACAAGAAAGGAAAATAAATTTCTGTTAGTAATCACTAATTAAACTTCAATACTACCTCCTTTTTACTGCAAGAATTGCACTGATTTGAAGAAGGTATTATTGAAGAAAAAGCTGCCATTAGGGTTTTAGAAAGTTACTTACTGTCCTGTTGGAAGCTGCTCTTGCCAAAGTCTGTAGAGGCACATACTTTGACCTACATATTACCAGATCTTACTGATTTAAAAGGAAAAAATAATTCTCTTTTGTCTAATGAACAATTGTGCAATATTGAACAAATACATTTAAAAATTTCAAGTTTGGTTATATTTTAATTAGGAAGAATTCTCTTCAAAATTTCAGAGGTATAGAGAAGCATACAGGAATATATATATATTTCACATAACGACTCTCTCATCATATATACTATTCTATATTTTCCTTAGTTTTATTGAACAATGTATTGTTATTTTCACTTAACATTATGTCTTGGAAATCATTCCATTTTGAGGCATAAAAATGCTTTTTTGTTCCTTTTTGTGTTCTTTCACATTTGTTAGATGGATAGATTGCAATTTTCTTAACCTAGCTATTGATAGACTTTTTTGTTGCTAATCTTTTATTTACATTATTGTGATTAATACTACTTTCTGTTCACTTTGCACATTTAAATTCATTTCCTAGCCTTTGTAAAATGGCCTACATATTAGTAATATCATAGAAATGAGATATGTATATCATACAAATAGTAATATAGAAATAAAATCATAAAAATGAGATATCTCTGATACATCTGAGGTATTTATATGTACATATCTAGATCCACATGCACTTTGCCAGTTCTAGTCTTTTCCCTCAGTAATTACCTAAGGTAAAGCCTAGTTATTAGAATCTTGGAGCTGTAGAAGTGCTGGATGCGGCTTTTTAAAGAAACCTGGAGTTCTGATTACAAACCTGTAATTTTGCTTATTGGGACATACCCTGCATTTCACTTAGAAGAGACAATCTTTATTTGGTGAGATTTGAGTTGTGTAAATGAAAATCTGTCATTAATTCGGCTAGCGAAATGAGAATTATTTAAGATCTTATAGTGACCCAATACAAATTATCAAAAAGTTTTATTCTTTTTCACTTCAAGGCTTACATTTATTTATTTTTGTATCCTATGTTAGATAATTCTACTTGGAGCACAGTTTATTATCCTAAATAGGCAATAAAATAGAGCTACTATGGAAGTGTCTTGTTTTGTAACTATAGACCTGGTGATTGTTAACATCTTTGACTTGATAGTTACCACATTGGGTGCTGTTCTGAGTACTGTCAGGTTGAGGAGCATCCCTGGCTTCTACTTCCAAGATGCCAGTAACAACAATCCCTTGCAGGATACAGTCATGTCTACTTGAGATAACTAGTTTAAACATACATGATGGTTATACCTACTGGGGTGTAAATATGAATCCTGTGATCTAGAACATCAGAGCAACAAAAGGCATAATTATAGGAGCAATATTTTATTTCCTGAGACTTCTGCTCAGTTTTACAAGAATTTTTCCAGAAACATTAATGTTAGCTCTTCACTCTAGATTGTTTGGTTGGCTGACCTATTTATTAGTTCATTGATGAATTCAACCAAACAATATTGAGCCCCTCCTATGTGCCAGGCTATGATTCTTATGGGCATGTGGAGAAAATAGGTGGAACTGGTGGACAGTAAATCTGCAGTTAAGAAGCTGTTGGCTATAATATTGGTGAGAAATAATGGCTGCCTGCACTTAGGTAGTGGCAATAAGATGAACATGTGTGAGAAACTTCATATAGAGATATGTAGAAGGTAACTACATTAGAATATGGTTGCTAGTGATCAAGAGAAAAGAGGCAAGATAAGTTCCAGATTTCTGGCTTGGTAAATGGGTAAGTAGTGGTAACATTCATTAAAACGGTGTTGAGAGTAGAGATAATAGCCCTTTTAGAAGAACAGTGTAGAAAATTGATTTCAGCTTTGGCATATTCATTTGTAGAGGCCGTTGAGATATCCACCGTGCTAACTTAGTCACTAAATTAGGAAAGTGCAGGGATCATGTCTATTTTGTTCCTTATTTTATCACCTGTTCCCTGGGCAGTGTCTGCATTTCTAGGTGTGGAGAGAAAGGTTTATGCTGAATGTATAGATTTGACATTTTTTGTGATTTATTGATTAAAATCAGCAAAAAGATGAAATTGTCTAGTGGAGTACATAAAGACAAAAGAGGACCTGTCATAGTAGTTTTCTGGGAGATGGTTCATGGAACATGGCGAGGGGCTGTAGGACTGTGAGGAAAATGAGGAGCACGTGACCTAATGGGAACCAAAAGTAGAAATTCAGGATCAAAGTGAAGGATCTCTCATCCCTTTGGATCAAAGAGATTAACGGTGACACCGTTGGTCTACATTTTGATAGAGATAGAAACAGTGAAAATCCTGTACCAGTTAAAAATATTTTTACTGGCCTAGGTATCATCATAGTGAATAAAGAAAAAGAGATAAAATTGTGGATCTTTAAACAACATGGAAGTAAATCAAAATCTATTGGATCACTGTCTTTTTCTATGAATATATCTTAGGTGTTATTTATTCATTTTACAGTTAACTTCTTTAGTCCCTCTTTCTTTAATCTAATATCTCACCTCTTTTTTCTATCCTCGTCCTTTTTCTTCTTTCCTTTTCTTTAAATCATAGAAATTTTCTCATGGTATCACATTTAGTTTTATTAGTTATGATAGAAAAGTTTCCTATATGTTAACAGTGAGGTGTGTGTTGTTTGTGTGTGACACACATGCACACACACACACGCACACACATACACACACACACACACACACAGAAAGACAGTAAGAAAAGAGGGGATGGTAACAAGAAGAGGGAGGGAGGGAATGAATAGTGTCTGGGGTGATTGTGCTGGAGTTTTCTTTCTGCTTGAGAGAAGTTTCACATGTCTCTTTGGCTCCGGCTCACTTACTCTATGGAATAACTGAAAGAAGGGGGTTGGGAGAGGGTGAAGGCAATTATAATCTTGAACATCATAAATACCCTTCCTAATTAAGTGGTGAAGATGAAAAATAAAGTACTGTCTCGGGTATTTCTGTTCTCCTTTTAAAAGTGCTGTGCGATCGCTGTTCATGTCATTTAGAAAACACAGAACTTTTGAAGCAACAACTCTGAAAAAGTTCTTACAAATTTCTTTTTGCTTTTTCCTTTATGATACTTGTGTACAAAGCCATGCGTGTTTGACTTCCCCAGGCCCTCTTACCTATGTCTACAGTCAGAGCAGCTTTGAAGTGCCCAATTCTCTGGTGTATTAATGGAGACAGTTCAAGTATCTTACTGCTATGTTTCCTTTGTTCAGGTTGCTTTTGGTCCTCTCTGGGAAATGCTCTGAAAACCGAACCGAGGCCTGAACACAAAGGCCAGCCGGTGCTGTTCCTCCCGGTAAAGCATTGTATGATCTGCTCCCACCTCCTGTTCACGACTCATTAGTCCCTAAGTACAGAAAAGGTTGCTCCTCTGGAACAAAAGGACTAGACCCAGCTCGGAGTCCTTTTTCACCTTTTCCTGTGTTTTATTTGGGTGCACTCGCAGTTCTTCATCTTCATTAGCGACCCAGCAGGGGGCTGGTCTTGGGCTGAAACTAGCTTTTGCTGGTTCCCTGGGGTGTATCAGAGACCTCAGAACTCAATACCCCTCTATAAAAATAAAATACTGTGCTTTAAACGACCTTTTGATGGAACAAAGCCATACGTCCCAATCTGCCTTGGCCTCTCAAATTGCATCCTTGCCAAGCACCTCCTTTGCGTTTTGTGCATGCCTTCCCAGCCCCCATGCTCACCCTGCCTCTGAATGTGGTTCTTTTGGTCTCTGTTTCAGGTAGATGTTTATGTGTGTGTGTGAATATACAGGCTTTAGCAAAGACCTTTTTTCAAGCACACTTGAGGATAGCAGTTTCTTAGGAGAAATGCAGGCAGCAGATATTTGTAGGTTTTTATTTTTCCTGTGATACTCATTTCATACTATAGGTAAAGGTGAGGGAAGTAAGTGAAAGCTAGAGATACTATACAAATGAATGAATGACACACTTGAAATTTACTTTTCCTGAGTTTGCACAGTGCCCAAGTCACTCTCTTTTAAAGCCCAGACCCTGAAGACCTCTCCCTGACTTTAGAGCCACATGCATGTGTGAGAACTCCTTAATCCAGTCCATGTAAAATTGACACTGACGCGAATGTGGTGTCTACCAAGCCTTTCTGTGAAGTTTCTGGATCTCTCAAAGCCTGTGTCTTGTTTAACTTCTAGCATTTCTAAGCCATAGCTGTTGGGGATGGAATGCTATGGTTATATTAAGGAAGTACGGGAAAGTGAAAATAGGGGCCCTTTGCTGTTGAAAGAGCAACTTAACCTGAGAAAACTCAACTCTTATCCTTTGTTTGTCGTCACATTTCACCTACTGAAACTGAGATTAGCAGTTCTAACAAATTGTTCTAAATTCCTTAAAGTTTCAAAGTACATTGCTGTACTTCTTAGTAATACTTTTAAGACTGTATAAAATCTGTGCTATAAGGAACATTCTGACAGTCTCTGGGACTGTATTTAGCAGTAGAATTTCAATGTTATCAAGAATATGTATTCTGAATCAAAAGGACTTAAAAAACCAATTCTATAGGAAAATAATATGCATGTGTGCTACTGCTTTTGATTTGTACCTCAAGTTGCAAGCATGCCCTTACTTTCTACAGGAAATATGTAGTAGACTATTTTTTAAAAATGTTTATGAGATAAAGAGATGCATAATTTCTTAATCTATGAATTTATTCTGCATTGGAAAAAATGTAGATTATCTTTTTCTCTCTGTTCTTGTAAACAATGGTTTGAAGAATATCCTGGAAATCTCTGGGTAGACACTCAGGATTAGGATTGCAGTGTGATCACAAATACATATTTGGAATGCTGCCACGTATTGTAAGATCACTTCCTGGGATAGCTGTATCCAGTCTGTATTTCACTAATAGTACATGAACACTTACACTGCTCCACTTTCTTGCCAACATTTTTTTATTAAATTGATTTTATTGGTACAGTTTATGTACACATTATGATCACAGTCAATGCTTTTGTTTGTTTGTTTGTTTGTTTTTTGAGACAGGGTCTCACTTTGCAGTTCAGGCTGGCCCTGAGCTCAGCCTGAAACTCACATCACAGCAATCCTCCTGCCTCTGCCTCCTGAGTACAGGGATTACAGGCATGAGCCACCACACCTGGCACTGTGGTATGTGGTACTGATTGCTGCTGGGGTAAGTTTCCACACCCAGTATTGTATGAGGTTACCGGGGATCTAACCCAAGTCCTTGCACATGCAGGGCCGGTGCTGGAACCACTGGGCTAAATCCCCGGCCCAACATTGAAAATTTGAACCAGTGTATGACACAACACAACTTAAATCTCAATTTTCCCATTCCCCTGCCCACCCTTCAACTCCCTGCCCCTGTATACATAAGTTTTGCTTCCTTTTTTAAACCATCAAATTTTTCCTTTCTCTTCTTTACTTACCCTTACCCCCGTTTTCCCTTTGAATATTTTAGGTTTAGACTTTTTGTTTTTCTGAACTGATAAGTGTAAGTGATAATTATAACCAAGCTGAGCACTTATGTTTTTTTTGTTTGAGACAGAGTCTCACTTTGTAGTTCAGGCTGGCCCTGAGCTCACTATGTAGCCCAGGCAAGCCTGGAACTTAGAGCAATCCTCCTGCCTCTGCCTCTTGAGTACTGGGACTATAGGTGTGAGAAACCATGCCCCACACTGTGGTATGCGGTTATCGGGATCAAACTCACGACCTTTGCTTGCAAGCCAGAGGCCAGAACCACTGAGCCAAATCCCCATAGTGGAGCACTTCTTTATACATTAGTTAGCTGTTTGGCTTTTTACTATTATAACTTTAGATTTGCTATTGAGATAGACCTTGATTTTGAGTTGGTTAAACATATCACCTTTTTATCTTATATCTTATGCTTGTAGGATCCAGAGCCACTGTGTTGTTCACTTTTATACCAGAGTTTTGAGTCACCAGAAAGTCATCTTTGAATATAACATGTTGTTTGGAGGAAGAGATTCATATTTTGGTAACATTTCAGTAGGAGCCCGTGGGCCAAACTATATCAGGAACACATTCGGAAGAGAAGGTTTAGTAAAAAATATAAGAAGGTTATACACCGCACATTGCTCTTTATGGACTTTAAAACATGTATGTAAAACATAACACTTTATATTTTTCAGGGACTGTATATCTAGCAACTTTGAGAAAACTAAGTGCTTCAGAGGGGGTAAGAGAGAATCGAGTGGAGATGAAAAGGGCAGGACCAAAAATTAGCCAATAGAGAGTTGTAATCACATTCAGTTACCTTATAGAGTGAGATGACAGCACTCCCTGGGCTGAGGAGTGTGAACCCAGGGGGCTGGAGAGAAGGTGAATATAACTAAGCAGAGTTGACCAGAAAATAAGTTAGTGATAAGCCAGAAAATAGCTACAGATAAGACAAAAAAGGTGGACTGAAGAAAAAGAAATTTAGCGATTGATAACTAAGATACATATAAGGAAGAAAAAGATGCCTACATAATTACATGAAGCTATGTTCTTTTAAAAATACTCTTTGGCTTTTAAAGTATTATGTGGGAAAAACAGAAATTTGTTTTTTTCCTTAAGTGAAGATATCTGTAAGAAGGAAAGCAGATATTTTTTTTCAAGTACCCGTGTATACCTGTTCTAAGACAAAATGAATAGTTAATATTGAGAACAGGCCTATTTTTTATGTTGCTTATTAAATTAAAAATTTTTTTCCTGGCACGTATAGATTTATAATGAAGTCATTTATCATAAATGTTCTTTGGCTACATCTTAAATTTGATGATATATACAGAAGCAATCAGTGGGTGGTTTCTTGGAATGAGATGAATCCATTATTTTATTAGCATTTATTATTTGATTTGTAGGTTCTTTCTGTTTATGATAAAGACTGAACTCTAAGTAATAGTATGTAACTGAAGAAAAGTGAGTAAATCTCTTAGTCTTAAAAATAAGTTGAGGATTATATTTTCAGCCCACCAACACTCTTGGGAAATGTGACATTTAATAGAACTCATACTTGGAATATACTCATTTACTTATGGTATAAGGATGCCTTGCTTTTATAGGTATAGACCCCTTATTTCCCTTTCTGCAATTTCTTTTTTTTCAATTTCATGTATACCATATTTTTGCTAAATTAATTCTTCTTGTATATTTCCTGCTCTAGCCTTATTTATTTTTATATTCAACACTATACTAGCACTTTATATTTAACTTGTTTATTCTTCCTTATAACTTGCATGTTATAGATAAAGGTCAGATTCAGAAAAGTTAAATAATTTTTCTTGGGTCACCCAGCAGTGAGTAAAATAACCAGGATTTGGAACCAATCTCAACTCCAAACCCTATTTTTTCTCCCTCATTGTACTACATTTTTTTCATGGGCTGTATATTATAAGTTATTTATAATTATGGGGGTATGATGTCTTCATGAGGCTTCTTAACTTTTGAAGAAGACAGCTGAAAGATATAGGTACTTTCAAGTTGCAACACAGAAAAGCTATATTTAGATTTCTTTTAGAATTGAGTATATCACACCTTCTGCTTTCCAGATACTCAAAAAACTGCTCCTGGGAAGTAGTTTCTGTAGAAGATAGCATGAATGACTGTATCTCCCTTAATTTCTCTGGATTGTGTGTATTTCGGTCTCAGGCTAAATTGTGACATCAGAGCGAGCTACATTCTTGCAGAAATTTCTCTTGTCTTACTGCTTCTGTTCTCTCCTTCTGTCCTCTCTTCTTTTCTTTCTTTCATCCTTACCCCTTCCCTCTTTCTCTCTTTTCTTTTTCTTTTTGGTAGTAAATCTGTGGAGAAATGAACTGTATTTTATATGCTAGTCTTACTCCTGTTATTATGTTATTACTTATATTCTTCTTTTATCTCAAGTTCAATTAATTATGTTTGTATTGAATGAATTTTAGAAACGACAACAAATCCTTTTGCTGGTGATGAATATAAATACTAAAACAATATGAATAAAAACTATTAAGTTTTCTAGACTTTGTGACTTTTCTCCTTGGAATTATTAATGTATATTTTTATCTTTATTTGTTTTCCTCCTTTTTTCTTACTCGTACTCATTATCCATTTTTAACTAAGGATTTCTGTCTTGACTTATATATTTGGACAATTCTAGAATTTCTGGGTATTGATATAAAGGGCTACTTTAAAAAAAAATAGCCTTTTTAATTTGTACTTTTTATGTTTACATTTTTTAGGCATACATTTAGGTTTTATGAAATTATCTCCTTCTCCAATGAGATTTAGTTAATCTGAATGTTTCTGTGTGAGGTTAGAAATACAAAAACTTGTAGTCTCAAAGATGTGCCAATTATAGAAATGTTTGCTAATTAATATAGAATAAAATAACTGGTGGGGGGAGGGTGGTTGAAACAAAGTCTCGCTGTGTAGCCAAGCTAGATTTGAACTTACTGTGTAACCCAAGCTGGCCTAGAATATACCTCAAGGGTTCAGGCACTTTGAAGTTACACCACAGAAAAGCTGTATTTGAATTTCATTAAGAGTTGAAAACACTATTTCTCTTGCCTCAGCTTTTTTGAATGCTGGGCCTACAGGTGTGTGCTACCACTCTGACCCTGAAATGAAATGAACTCTTTTCAGTTTGTCCTCATAAAGCCACTGAATTCCTTGTCTGCGAACATCTGTACTTGGATGTTCTATTGGTATTTCGGGTACCGTATGACACCTCACATAACATTTTCCTTCAGATGAAGTTACCTCTGCTGTTTCTCCCTTTCCCTCCCTCCCTCCATTGCCTGTCTTGGTAAATGGCAGTGCTCTACACCTACTCACCCATATCATGTAC
The DNA here is from genome assembly GCA_004026965.1 of Petromus typicus. Classification (NCBI taxonomy): domain Eukaryota; kingdom Metazoa; phylum Chordata; class Mammalia; order Rodentia; family Petromuridae; genus Petromus; species Petromus typicus. The sequence goes on from PVIR01008177.1 coordinate 12,640, forward strand.
AGGGCAGCCCTATGAGACTCCTTTAATTGGTTGTTATTTGCTTTGTAATTTACCTATTCACAGCTTTGAAGCTAGCTGTTGTGCACAGCCTTGCCCGAACAGGCAACAAAGGTGGTTGGGGAAGTGAAAAAAAGAACAGATTGAGTGTCTTGCTTTCCTTGCTTTTGTCTGGACTGCTGCAGAAACCTGTCTCCCTCAGTTGTGCTCCAACTCCTTTTTTGTGTTGCAGATTAAAACCAGAATCTTACCCATACTATTCTCTCCCTTTCCAATTCATATTCTATAATACCATCACAATACAATTCCCCAGATGCCAACTAGGTCCTGTACTCCTCTCTTTAAAACTGTTAATAACTCCTTCTATTTTCAGGATTGATTTACTTTAGCATCAGGGGGTCCCCATGCTAAGTCCTCTGTACGTGGGGAATCTTTCCTGACTGCCAGTCTGCATCAAATCTCTTTCCTCTTATTCTCAGAGACCTGTGTAAAACCTCATGACTCTTCTCAAATTAGGCTGCTATGGTGACTTCCTTAGTCAGGCGTTGTCTCTCTTTTTTTTGAGACAGGGCCTCACTTTTATAGTTCAGGCTGGCCCTAAGTTCAGCCTTGAATTCACAGCAATCCTCCTGCCTGTGCCTCCCAAGTGCTGGGATTACAGGCGTGAGCCACCACACTCGGCACTGTGGTGTGTGGTTCTGATTGCTGATGGGTGTGAGTCTCCATGCCCAGCATTGTTGTATGTGGTTACCAGGGATCTAACCTGGGCCCTTTTGCTTGCAAGGCAGGTGCCGGAACCACTGAGCTAAATCCCTGGGCCAACTGTTGTCTCTTGATCAATAAAAGTTACTCTCATGTGGCATCCAGCATTTAGTAAATAGTCAGAGATTGTTTATAGAACATGGAGTAGAATAAGTCTGTAAATTATAATCTAGTCTAACCATTTATTCATTTAATATAATTTATTGGTTATTTACTGTGTGCCTGATAGTGTTTAAAATGCTAGAGTTACTGTAGTGAACAAAATAGTACTTGCTCAGGCAATTAAAAGTAATCAAATAGGACTGAAGATGTAGCTCAGTAGAGCGATTGCCTAGCATGCATAAGCCCTGTGTTTGATCTCTAGCACTGTTAAAAAAAAAAGGGCAAATAGACATCCATTGCTGGTGGCATTAAGTGTAACAGTGAAAATGAGAACAGGACATGCTGAAGTATATGGTTGAAGCACTTGTAAAGAGGAGACCTTAGAACAGAGGCCCAAGGGAAGAGAAAGAGGAGACATATTGATGTTGGTGGTAGGAAGAGAGTAGCATTCCTGCTCACCTCTTACCCACCAGACAGCAGGGACTCTGGACACAGCACTGGATAAGGCTGTTTAATTTTTCAGTATTACATACCATGATTCAAAACCTCTCCTTTCTTTAAATGTTTGATTTTATGGAGTTGAAAAATCTCAACAATGGAAAGTTCCTTTCTTATCTCTAACTGCTTATCACTCACTGCTCTTTTCTGGGGAAGGGATCACAGAAACCTCTTATTAGAGACCCCTAAGTCAGTAGGATATTTGTGTGGAAGACAAATACCTTCTCCGATTCACATTTCTTTGTCATGCTCAAGGATGTTTGAAAGTATTCTAGGTTTTCATATTTTAAGGGTTAAACCCAGATTAGAGATGTAAGTAAGACTTCCTCTCTGTAACCAGAAGTAGATAATCATGTATTCCTTTTCCTAGCCTCCCAACCAGCCTGTGATCCCAAATGAGATCATAGCAGCTTCTTTAGTTTCAGTACACAGAAAAATCATAATTTGGATCCTGTTCTTTGTTCTGTCACCTGCTCAGTGCAGTTAAATCTGCTGTTTGGTATTTTTCATTTGTAAGCAGCACATCTACTCTTTCAGTCAAGTTGTAAAGATACATGTTTAAATAAGCTGCTGTACCTTGAAGAATAGGAGCTATAGGAATGTGAACTGGAGTTGCACAGGAGGATTCCTAAGGAAACTATAAATTTGCAATTTGTTATCTTCTTGTGGCAGCTGACAGGTAGGGTGACAGCCCAACCAAGTACCAGTGGGGCTATTGTAATGGAAGGGAACTTAATATTGGTATTGTTGCGCTTAAGTGAAATTTGTGTGAGGCTCTGCCTGTCCTCATATTAAGAAAGCCTGATCAAGCAGAAGAGCTTTTGGTTTCCGCATTCAGAGGTGCCACACAACTGAGGAAAACTGATTAAATCCGGGAGTTGGCAGTTTGTTCAGCAGCTTCTCCAGAGACCTCTAAGCAGAATCAAAGACAGTAAATACTACACTTTGTGAGAGGAATCTGAAGAGGAGGGCCTGGGTAGGAGTTAAAATTTTCAGAGAATGAGGGAAGTTCTTTGACTTTCTTCCTGAGCAGAGTCTTATTCTAGACATGTTCCTGCTCGGATAGGATTTGTCCAGGTGAACATGTGTGAATTTGATCGAAAAGAAGAAGACAGAGTACAAAGTCATTGACTGTAGAGAGAAACTTGACCAAATAGAGATTTCTGTATTATAAAAAAAGTGTGTTAGAGACCTTTATAAATTCTACAATGCTCACTGGCCTATTGAGCACATCAAAACTTAGGTCTGCACAGAGGCTGAGTTCTGAAAGTGTCTAATTTTTTAGAAGGATTTATGGACTTTTTAGTATTCCTTCTGATGCAAGTTGAATCTGTTAACTGATTGGTCAGGCAGTGATTGGCCCCTTCCGTGTACTGGTTATGGGCTTTGTGTCTCACCCATCTATGTGCCTTACTTAAAAAAAAACTTTGTAATTAATTTTTATATGGTCTGAGTGTTTAGCTTAGTGATTCTGGCTCCCAAGTTCAATCCCTGATTACCATCTCCAGTAATGATGATGATTATGATGATAATAATTTTTACTTGATCACTTATCTCAAGGTGACTACAGATATTTAGTCAGTAATTATTTTCATAGATTTGTGGAGCCTGTGAGATGATTGGACAAATCCCTTGCCTACTGCCATTTTGCAGAGAGTAAACTGAAGCCCAGAGAAATGAAAAGGCTTGCTTGGGGCTTTCAACTGGAAAACAGGAACAAAGAGACTCTCTTCACATCTCAACTCCTTATTTTGTTGTTGTTGTTGTTGTTGTTGTTGTTGTTGTTTTCAAATACCAGTGCGTGTCTTTTGAGTGGCTTAGAGTTCAGTATTACATACCATGTGAGAGCTGTAGCAGTTTACTTTGTTGACTTATAAGAATAATTGAGAAAATAATGCTGTGAATTTCCCATATAATTCAGAACTTCATGAGCCACTGAAATAATTTCAGTCATTTTAAAATAAAATATTTTATGAGAAACTAGGAAATAAAATGCCATGTGGAGTTTCAATTTATTGGGTTTTTCTTTTGCTGTGGAGAGTAGGATGATAAAAATAAAATGAAGTGGCTTAAAAGCAGGCAACTAAAAGATGAAGAACACCCAAAGGATTATATTACTGCGTGCCAGTAACTGAGAGCCTAAACTATTGCTTCTGTGAATATAGTGTGGGTTACTATGACTAGTCAGACAGTATTTTATGCTTTTCCCCACAGCCTAAAGTTATTCCTCATTATCTTTTTTTTTGTAGTGTGCAAAGTTAAAATGGAAGTAGAAGCTGAGGAAGGAAAGGAAAGCTTGTCTAGATTTCATTAGAGGATAGACTGAGTAAGGACAGGTCAAATCCTTAGAACAGAAAAGATGAAAGAATTGTATGACTGATAATTCAGAGACCATTTTAGATAGAGAGCAAACACTTTTAAAGAAAAAACATCTTGAAAAAAGACTTCGGGATTAAATAACTTCCTAAAAGAAAATCATTTCATGAATGAAAATATAATTGCTATTCTTGTAAAGATACAGAGACTTTTGTGAGTTTGGTAAATTTTGTTTCCCATGAAAAGTGCTTGTTGGTATTTGTCAGTGTCAGGGTTGGAGCTTTGGGACCACACTGCTCACGTGTTTGTTTTGGGAATGAGAATTCATCTAGTCCCCGTTTTCAGGGGGGTTGATATAAGCTCATTCTATGTGACACAGGTACTGTTTATTTTGGAGACAAACCCCAGAAAACAAGGTAACCACATATACAGAACGAGCATATCTGGGAGATTTTTATTTGTCATTTTTACTGCTAACAACCTACAGAAGTCTTAGTATTTAGGGCCAGGCAGCCTTGAGGGACAGTTTCTATTTTTAATCTGTATGGCTTCAAAAGCCTTAAAGAATCTATAAAAGATTATATAAGATAATGGTGGACAACGGTTCTGGCTTCTGTAGAACCTTGCAAAGATATGAAGGACAAAACTGCTGTTGATGCTTTTCTGTTTGTTTGAAAGGAACTTAAAGGAGCACAGTTGATTCTTTCAGCAGAATCTTTATTGTTAAATTTCTGAATGTCCCACACCATTAAATACTAATGCACCCAATATAAAAAGCAGGTAAACTGAGAACCAGTGTACTTAGAAGATAATCCTAGAGTGACATGGGCAACCTAAGTAGAGTCTTTGTCTTACAGCTCTGTCCTTTCATCTACTTATATCCCTGCTTGTTCCACCAGCAGTCATTCAGTGCAGCGCTTTCCTCACCTCAGAGCTTCCCAAACAGCACATCTGGAGGAGTTACCTCTAGACACTGTGCACCTCATGTCTCTGCTCACAGAACGATTTAGTGAATGTTGGCCCACTTGAGCTTTGAAAATAGATCACAAGAAGTACATTTTAGGTTTCATTCACATCTGATGAAACCAAGAACTTTCCTTTTGGAGCTTCTTAATAAGATATTGTTATTCTTATCTTTTTTTTTTTTAAATTGAAATCTTTATTAGTACATACATATAGGCATCATGTTTGCACTCCATAGTGGGAATTTGTACCAGTATAAGACACAACTTAATTCTCATTTTTTCCCATAGCCCTACCACCCTACCACCCCCTATATACATAAAATTTGTTTCCTTTCTTTTTTGTTATAATCTCATTATTTTTCCCCCTTCACCCTATTTTACTTTGAGTATTTTCTACTTCACAATAATATAACATACAATTCTAGGACTCATTTACATCTTTATTTTCTCACACCAGAGGAAAGATGTGATATTTACCTATCTGTGCCCTATTTATTTCACTTATGAGGATATCCTCAAGGTATGTCCATTTAAGTATAAATGATTCGAACTTATCATTTTTTGTTATTCTTATCTTTTAAAATATTGTTATCTTAATAAGATATTATTATCTTCTCAATAAGATATTGTTATTCTTAATAAGATATTGATATTAGTATTGTTAATATAAGATATACAGGTGTATCTGTATAATATATTATTATAATTGTATTATACAATATCAGGTGATTGTGAGCTCTCTGAATTCTTAGGCACTCACCCAAGAAAATAAAATACATAGTTTTATTATGCTTGCACAGGAATTAACTAAATCTATGAGGTTTTCCTTGTTTTATTTTTACATGTTTTCTTAAGAAGGCGTGTGAATATGCCCGTTGAGTCAGAATAGGAAGAACTGTTGTCATGGATGAAACTAAGTGAAAGCTTCTCCCTCTCAATGAAGTGATAGATTAGAAGCAATGGAAGAAATTTAGAAGCTTGTAACTTCTTTACTTTAAACTTCATTATTTTTGAGAAAGATGTTCTAAGATCTTTTTGGAAAAAGCAGGATCTTTCATATTATACAAAGTACAAATACCAGGGCTTCATGTGGTTAGAGTTAGAAATAACTCTCATATTAAATCATTTTGGATAATTTACCTAAGTATGTGAGCTTCATTTTCCTGAGCTATAAAATAAGAGGACTGGTAAATGTTTCCAACCTTGCTTCAAGTCCTTTGTTCTCTAATTAGTCTATTAGTAAAAAATAGAATTTAGGTTTCTTCTACTTATGTATATTTTTATGAAAACTTAAAGTTATTCATCAGAAACACTGGTTTCTTTAGAGGAAGAAGACTATGGGTCAAGGTCAAGGAAAAATTTTACAATCATCTTATAATTTTGATTGCTTTTTAAAAGTGTATGCACTGTTTAAATTTTTTAAAGGTTGGTTTTATTATTTTTTACAGGACAAAGGAAGATTTGCAAATCATTGTAGAATGAATGCCAGAATAACAATATTTGGAATTTAATTTTAGACTCTAAATATTATATTTAACCTTAAAATATTATTCTGAATCATAAGTAGACTATTTCTTTTATTATGGTAAGAAAGATATTTTAAATGTTGTCCATGAACACTGAAACACAAGTGTTGCCCACTACTTTTATTTGGTACAATAAGCAGTCTTTAAAAACATAGAAACAAGGTTTGGCCATGTTGGTGAAAGGATCACATGGCTTCTATGTATTTAAACCTTTAAAAAGTCTTGCTATTTCTTTAACCTACCTTTGATAATTTCTAGAATCATTTTCTTTGGTTTGCAACCATGAGAAGGAAACAGATGTGGAAAAAATGGTTTTCAAAGCAATTAGTAATGACTAGTGCCAAGTTAAAGTATTTCAATCTTACTGCCATGTCTTAAATGCAAAACAGTACATAGTTCCTTCAGCTTTTTTTAGAAGATAAAACTGCAGGAAATGAAAAAGAAGTCAGATGAAACATCAGAAGGCATTTTCAGAGTCAGCATATCATAAATGGACTTGGATTTTGGCTTGAGCATTAATTAGTTTTTGTTCTGTTTTCATAGATGCATCTATGAAGTTTTGAGATATTATAAAATTCCCGGAAACTAGATATTTCTTGCCAGGCATATTTGTGTTGTTTTTTTTTTGTCTCTTTGATTTCTCTCCGTGTCCTGTTTCCTCTCCCACCCCCTTTCTTTGCCCTTCACCTTGCCCCTCCCTCCCTCTGGGAAATTTATAGAACTACCTAAGGAATTTTCATTTGGTTTTGAAAAATTAGAGAACCCTTCTAACACTAGTAATATAACTATGCTGTTATAATCAGAATAGAGTAGATTTTTAATTTTCTCATTTATTTAGGTTAAACTTTGAATAGTGCACTCATTTGATGCAATGTTTTCCAGGCTCTACCTAAATTTAAGTATGGAGCCTAGGGATTTAGCTTCTTGGCATAGCACCTGCATGGTAAGTGCAAGGTCCTGAGTTTGATCCTTGGCACAAAAACAAAACCAAAAAGAAATAAAACCTAAATTCAGATATCAAGTAAACAAAAGTTTAAAGATGAACTACAATATTTGTGTCACATTGGAATTGTTTAAATTCTCCTTTGTTTTTATCAAATTTTCAAGGCCTCTGGGAATATCTGTCTATACATCCATTTCTTTCCAAGTATGGTACCTGTATAATTCAGCCTAGGTATTAATTCCCGACAGAATTAGATTAGTTATGGAAAGGTGAGTAATCTCATGATGATAATGACAATGACAACTATTCCTGCCATTTATGAAGTGCTTTCCTAGATATTACAGTAGACATTTTATTTTATTAATTCATTTGACAAATTTTCATTAAATACTTTTTAGTAATAACTCTTGATCTAAGGGCTAGGCATTATAATAGTGAACAAGACCAAATCTTGGTCCTTAAGAAGCTTTTTATATATTGTTTCCAATCTATATAATATATGTCAGGTAGGTAATTGTCTCAATTTTGGAAGTAAGAAAGCCACGGGTAAGGACAACGAAGAAATTTTACAGCGTTATTTAGGTAGCAAGTGACCAAGTTTTTGTTTGAACTTGTTCTGTTTGATCCTAACTGTACTTTGTTGTGTGCAACTACTTTACGATAGATCGGTGTTTATTAAGATGTTTATTATTAATTATTGGTCTGAACATGCTTGACTATGAATATAGTTAAGCTGATGGGAATATAGCACAGGATGTAGAGATCACAAACAGTTACTGTAATCTTTTAACCTGAATGGTTCAAGGCAGCTACTAGGGACACTTAAACCCTAATATTCTGAATACCAAAAAGCATGTAGTACTTGGAAGAATTGATATTGTTATGATAGAAAAACACTGTAAATCATTGTACATATTCAAAATGATCCCCATCAAAACTCAAGCTGACAGTGAAATGCACTGGCATCCAGACCTACTAAAACAATTTTAAAATAATCTTCAAATGATCTGGTATCTAGAAAGTATAAAGACTTTTTTTTTAAGTTTTTTGAGACAGGGTCTTGCTTTGTAGTTCAGGCTGGTCCTCAGACTCATAGCAATCCTCTTGCTTCTGCCTCCCAAATCCTGGGATTATAGGCATGAGCTTCCACACCTAGCATTGTGGAATGCGGTACTGATTGCTGGTGGGTGGGAGTCACCACACCCGGAATTGTTGTATGTGGTTACCAGGGATTGAGCCCAGGCCCTTGTGCTTGCGAGGCAGGCACTGAAATCAGTGAGCTAAATCCCGGGCCCTGGAAAGTATAAAGACTTTTTCAATGAAAAGACAACCTAGCTGAAAGCAGGGAAAGAATTTGAATAGACATTTCTCCAGAGAAGTTATGTAGTCAGTGACTAGAGATAAATGCTCAGTAGGATTAGTCCTTAGCAAACTCAATTCAAAACTATAATAATATTCTATTTTGCCTCACTAAGATATCTGTTTTGAAAAAGATGGACTTTGCTGGTGGGAATTTTCTGTCATGGATCCTTTTTATTCAGGGTGATTGAAAAAACCAGTTATTTGGGGTCTGAAACAAAGCAAGGAACTATACATAGTTCTGTGAGGTTTGGCCCCAGCATTATTGCTAGTGATAGAAATGTGGGGCTAGAGGAGAGAGGGGAGCAGTACCTGATAACAAAGGCACTGACAGTATCATCCTTTTCCTGGTCTTCTCTTTAATTTTCACCAGTACTGAAGAACGAGCTGAGGGGCTTATGTGTGTCAGGCTAGCACTCTGCAACTGAACTATATTTGCAGCCTTTTTTTATTTTTATTTTGAGACATGATCTCAATAATTTGCAAAGCTGAGCCTGCACTAGAGATTTTCCAGCCCCATCCTCTCAAGTAGCTGGAAGTACAAACCTGTGCTGTTGTGCCCATTATATCTTCCCTTTTTAAACATAGAATATATTTTAGTTTCTTGTCAAATTAAATAATGAATATCCCTGTTGCCAAAGGCTGCCAAATTTTCAGCATCTCTGGAGAGAATTCTGTAGTGGAGCTTTAGTCTTCAGTTACATGGCTGTTTAGTTTAATCAGTTATTTCACACATTGATCCTACTTGCCAGCAACTTCCCTCTTTTCCTCTTAGACATTCTGCCTAATACAAGTAGGAAACTCCTAGTTTACCTTAGTCTTCAATTAACCTTTCCTTTGTTGCTTCCAATGGCTTCATGGGGAGACCACATATCATCTGTTTCTCAAATAAGTTTTGATTCTAGAGAGACAGGTAATCAGTTTTACTTAAGTTGGAATAGATTATTCAGCTTTTAAAGGTGATAGAAGCTGGTATATTAGAGAATGGTCATTTATTCACCTGAGTTTTTTTTTTTAATTATCTTTATTGGTACATTAAATATACACATCATGATCACCTGAGTTTTTAAAAACAATATAGCTCTATGCTAGAAGATGATTTAATTTTCACACTGTCTTAAGGCTCAGTGAAAACTTGAGCTGTTGTCACCCTCTTTTTCCTAGCACAATGCTTTGTCTGAAAACATTCTCAGCAATCATAAGTAATTTTAAAAACCTCTTAAGGAAGTAATATCCCAGGGCTGGGATTTAGCTCAGTGGTTCTGGTGCCTGTTCTGCAAGCACAAGGACCTGGGTTTGATTCCCTCATAACCACATATAATACTGGGTGTGGAGACTCATGCCTAGCAGCATTCAGTACCACATAGCACAGTGCCTCATGCCTGTAATCCCAGCACTCGGGAGGCAGAGGCAGGAGGATTGCTGTGATGTAAGTTTGAGGCTGAGCTCAGGGCCAGCCTGAACCACAAAAGCAAGACCCTGTCTCCAAAAAAATTAAAAAAATAAATAAAAAGAAGTAACATCCCATTTACTAGCTTTTAGTGCCTGGGAAATTGTACTTCAAAGTTTTTTGTGTTGATTTCTTTCCACATTACTTCCAGTTTTTAATTTGTTTTTCCCTGGTGTCATATTAGGTAGATGGTAAGTTCCTGTATATTCACCCGTAATATGAAGCATATTATTCTTTTAAACTTTACAATAGTATATATTCTCTAAATAGGGGAAAATCTGTTGGAAAAATGACTCTATCATCACCCTTGAGTTATAACATTCTTGAGTTTAAGATGTAATTGTACTGAATATGGAAAGATCAAAAAAGAACTCTAGTTTTATTATTTGAAGATATACTGAGATTTATATGCTGTCAATAGATAGGAAACTGTAGACCCAAATTCCATTGAAATTGATAACTACACATCTGCCATATCTAATGACTATCACATTTAATAGCTACTGAGAAATTGAAAAAAGTAAGTTTATCACATCTTTAGGGAGAAGGATAAATTTTTTTTTTTTTTTTTGAGACAGGATCTCTTCTTTTTTCTGCAGTTCAGGCTGGCTCTGAGCTCAGTCTTGAACTCACAGCAATCTTCCTGCCTCTGTCTTCTGAGTTCTGGGATTACAGACGTGAGCCACCACACCCAGCACTGTGGTATGTGGTTCTGATTGCTGGTGAGTGTGAGTCTCCATGCCCAGCATTGTTGTGTGTGGTTACCGGGGATGGAGCCCAGGCCTTGCACTTGCAAGGCAGGCACCAGAACCACTGAGCTAAATCCCAGGCCCTGAGAAGCACAAATTTAAAGTAGAGACAAAGCTATGTGTGAGGAGTGGCCCAGGCCTGTTCCTTCAAGAGGCCTGTGGCATTCAAGATTCTGATAGGTTAGAAATTCAAAGGATGAGGCTGGGGATTTAGCTCAGTGGTTCTAGCATCTACCTGGCAGTTGCAAGGTCCCAAGTTTGATCCCTGGTAATCACATACAATGATGGTGTGGTGGCTCACACCTGTAATCCCAGTACTTGGGAGGCAGAGGCAGGAGGATTGCTGTGAGTTTAAGGCTGAGCTCATAACCAGCCTGAACTACAAAGTGAGACCCTTTCTCCAAAAAGAAGAGAAAAGAAAGAAAGAAATCCAAGGGATGGTAAAGTGAGCATAAGAGAAGTGGGAAGAAGCAGAGGATGAGGTGATTGACTGTGATGAAAGAAATGTGTGTTTTGCACTATTCTGTGACCCTCATCATGGTCACCTAGGTGAGAAGGCCTCAGGGTTGTTCCCTAGATGGGAGGAAAGGGGACTAGGGGAGCAAGTGACATTGTTTGTTTTAGGGTTGTTGTTTAGGTCTTTGGGTTCAAATCTTAGTTTAGTTTTCTTGAGCAGAAATAAGAAAAATAAGTATAATAAAAATAAATAATAGCACTTATTGAACCCAAGAACTGTGTTAAGCTCTTTAAAAGTATCATTTGGTCTGAACAACTTTATCATATAAGCTTTTTCTATTATTTAATAAATGTAAATCTCTTAGATTAGTGCCTGAATATAATAAAAGCCTAAGAATTTTGTTGTTAAGTGCGTATTTTGGAGATAAGTGAACTGTACCTTCGAGTGGCATCGGTACTATGTGGATTCCTGGTTATTAAATTTTAAAGACCATCCTCAAAACCACTGCGCACTGTCATGGCTCCATCTTTCAAGAGCTCAGTTTCCTTTATAGACATCTCCACTAATATTCTCCTGTATATACATTCTAGGACCAGACTTGTTTTTTAATTCTGTTATCTGCCTAGTTTCAGTTTATGGAGTCCTAAATCTCTTTTTCCTCCTCTGCACTTATCCCAGGGGAAGTTCATTTTTCACATTATCCAGGGCTGGCCTAAATTTATTTAATAAGAATGTGGAATTTTGCTTACAAGATTTTAAAAAGTCAAGTGAGATAATTGTATGAAAGGATCAGTGGAGACTCTTTGTGCATGGTAGGGGGTGCACCAAATTACCTTGGATCACTTCCACTTGTATAACTCACCATTTCGGCAGGACAGCAACATTTCAGGCCAAAGTTCAACTTTTTTTATTATTAAATTCTTTTATTGTCACCAGGAAACTAGAGAAAATGAATTCTTCACAGTATGCTTGTGCATGCAACTTGAAACGGGCTGCACACTAAATGAAATTAAATGAAAGGCAGCTGTTTGGGAAAGAGCTGTCAGAAACTGATTGGGTTTCTGTTAGAGGAGAGGAGAGGGTAGAAATACATTTTCAGAAACAGGATATCAGTGGTTGAAAAAGCGAGCAAATTTACATATACCAAAGCTCTCATGTGGTTGTGCTGTTGCATGTTATTTCAGTTTATCCATCTTAAATTAGTATTTGGTCTTGGGAAGGAGGTGTCTGCTTTCAAGGCTTCTTTTCACATATCAAATGTGTGGCGGCTCTTTCTTTTCTGAGAAGTAAATACAGCACAGCCCCATTACAATGCCATTCTAAGTGCTTTGGTTTGGGTTACACTGAAAATCCAGTAATGTTCACCAACCCACTTCCTCCAGTCAGTACCTCTCTGTTCCTGCCAAAATACACCTACAGAAGGACCACCTTGGGCAGGTTGCCAGAGGTGCCACCCAGGTCTCCTGAAATGGCTGCCAGAGAGAAAGAAGCAATTACATTCCAAAACAGACTCAAAGCAGATGGTCATCTGTGGTGATAAGTGTTTCATTATCAAGCCTTTGATTTGTGGTTGTACTTTATGCTTCCTGGAAACTCAAGTTAGGTTCCCTCTGTGATGCTCCTCCCTTGGCCTCCTTGCCTATTGTTGGACATGTGATCTTACAATTTACTCTCAGCCCCCCTACTGCTGAAAAGTTTTACTCTGCATCCTCTAACCCTGTTGCTAGAGGGCAGTTCAAGTAGGATCTCTGCCAGGTCCTCCAGCAGTCGGCAGTGTCAGGCATTGAACTCTTAAAGCAATTTTTAAAAATCCCTTTGGGGTTTTACTTTGAAGCATAACCTATCCACCATATAACCTTCCACAGGAAATTCAGTGAATGTTCAGTTAGGAATTCTAGTATAATGTTGGACCCATTTACCTTTAGTCTGTGCAGTTTCTTCTTACATTGGATTTTTCTGTTTTCAATCCCCTTAACTATGGTCTCGCATGATTCACTAGGGACCAATCTCAACTTCCTTCCTGTAAGATCTTGCTGTCCCCTTGGCACCTTCTTTGTTTTTTATTATTTAAAGTGCAAATACATACTTGCTCCTTTGACAAAGATTAGGAGTCATGTGATTCATAGGGTACCCAACTATAGCTGCCACTCTCTAACCCCATTGCAATTTGGATCCAGTAGTGACTCCCAGAGTATCTGAACCCTGGTCTCCAGCATACAAACAAATGGAGCCAGATCCAGGCGCACAGGCCAAGCCCAGGGGTATGTTTCAAACTTCATCAAGATCCTCCTGGGGATCCTGTAGTTTTCCATTTATAATCCCACATTTGGAAATGAGAACAAAAGATTGAAATGCTGATAGTCCCTAAGTTAGAACCAGCCTGGTCTCCACAGATGGGAGCAGTGCTGGCGAAGCAGGTTTATCTTGAATGTTCCCTTCCTGTTCTCTGATATACATGCTGGTACTCTCAGTACCACCCATATGCTTGCTACCACTTACACGGAATAAATCGGTGGGCACGAGGTAGTACATACCAGCAAGTTTTAGTATTTTCCAAAGACATTTTCTGAAGTAGGTGACTACCATTGCTGATACCAAGCTGCGGACTCAACAGCGTTCGTGTTAACCTGAGCATCTGAGTCTGAAGTCCAGAACTGCTTTTGTTCACTTCTTTGAACACTTCCTTCTCTTCTTTCCCAGTTAAGCTCCTCAGCAGATACCAAAAATATTCTTGCTAGTGATCAAGGATTCTAGAGCACTCATTCCATGCGAGTCATGGTTGTAACAGCTTACAGAAATGTGGAATATTCTATTTTCCATGTGTCACACACCATCTTGTTCTGTTGTTACCTAGTTAGAGATTTAACTATTTTTATCACTGAATTTATTCAGCTGCAGGTTGCCCTCATTTATTCAGAAAACGTGTATGGAGCACTTAGTATATGCTGGTTACTATGTTAGGACTAATGTTAGGAAAATTGATAAGCCATATCTCTTGTGCCTTAGGAGCTTATTGTCTTGTGAGTTGTGAGGGAAGTGTTTTTCTGAATGTTTGTGTGATGATTATTTACTATCAATATGTTTATAGCAATAACAGGCCACCATAATTGCTTTCTCTTCATCATTTAGCCAGTATAATATTTGTTCCCTTTTCAATAAGATCAGCCGTTATGTCTGCCTGGCCTAAGAGAAGATGATAAAATGTGAATAGAGATGCACGATGACACAGGAACAAAGGTAGTTCTTTCTTCTGAATTTTTGGCAAGTTTAATTTTTAATGGGGTGAGCCTGAGCTGTGGTAATTTGGATTTAATTATCATATGATCAAGGTGGGGCACTTGTTTTTAATGTAGCTGTGGGAAATCAAAGTCAGCAGCTGGCCTGTGGCTGTGTCCCAGCTGGTTGTATCTGAGCAAAATTCAGAAGAAAAAGAGGCACTAGACTCCCCAGGGCCCAGTTTCAGGAGATAGTCCTCAGTCACACCAGGCAGTACCACCAGACACAGGCAGTATGAGAAGTAAGGCTCTAGTAAGAAGGTATTGAGAGTATAGTATGTGATTAGTGGGCATATCGTCATTGCTTTCTGCATTATAAACTGAATAAGCTGACCACATTGAAGGAATATTTACCTTATATAATTCGACAGTATTTCTCTAAATTACAAAGACATGTTCTTTAAAGTTTTTTTTTAAATCCCCAAAATTGCCTGGAAGTATATTATGTGCTATGGGGTAGAATAGCATATTTATCTTTAAAATATATCCAGTGGTTTTCCTGAGTTTATTCTTTCTAGAATTTGTGTTTGTTCTTTTTAGTGATGATAGAGGAAAGGCATTATTTGTAATCACATTAATCTGTTTTATCTCTATAATAAAATATACTTCAATGAAAATTGGAATAAAATTTTGCTATTCTTAACAAAGAATGGCTAATACCCATAGTTTTTAACCATTCTACAAATCATTAAAGGTCAGTTCATAAGAAAAATAGGTAAAATGTCTAAATAAGTACTTTATAGATGAGGAACTACAATTGCCAATAATAACCTTAGTAATGTTCAAGGAGATGCACATTTTAATGTATTCTATAGGGAGGCTCTTTCTTGTGCATTAAATTGTCACCATCAGGGTGTGATACTCAATGAGGATGGTGCAAGTAGTTTCCCTCATATTAGACATTCTTTGAGGTTCTATTTGGAAGGAGTTCTCACGGTATAAGTGGCTGTTTTTTAGTACTAAGGATTAAGCTACATCTCTAGCCATCTTTAAGTTTTAGTTTCATTTTGAGATAGGTTTTGCTAAGGTGGTTATATTGGTCCTGAATTTGCAATCCTCCTGCCTCAGCCTACAAGGAGCTGAGATGACAGGCAGATGTATGTCATTGTGCTCAGCTGGCAGCTTCTCACACAATCTCTGCAGCATGGATATTTTACTTTGTAAGTAGGTTTGATTCTTTAGAGAAGCTTTTATGACTTTTGAAAGCAAGTTTTTCTCTCATATATGAATGTTCTGATACATACAGAGAACTAGTTATCTGGACACCAGGGAAAGTCAATGGAGCCTTTAGCATACTCACTGTGTTGATGGGATTAATCTTAGACCTGTTTGCTTTAAGGGTTTTTCAGATTTTCTCTTTTGTGGGGGCCTCACCACAATTAATTTGTGTGTAGATTTCTTTTTTGTGAAAATTTGATGTTACAGTGAAAGATGTGACTTCCTAGCAAAAGATTTTAGATAGTATATTCATGAGGTTTCTGTGTAGCTTTAATTTTGTGATGAATAATCAACTTGGACTTCGGCGAGGAGGGCCACCCCCATGCAGTACAAACATAGTTTCTCTCTGGCGTGAATTTCCTGGTATGAAAGAGCATTTAGTTTTGTGGTGAGAGTCTTTCCACAGAGTTCATATATGGTTTCTCTTCTGTGTGAATTCTTGGATGAACTAGGAGTGTGGCACCCTGCTTGTTTTACTGTTTTTTTCCTAAATATTTATGATAATTGGTTAGTGATGCTGGGGCAGGCCCTTCAGCTTCACTGACCACATGCTCAGCAACAATTCATGTACATATTTCTATTTCAGTCTGTTAAGGTGGAGTTGGACTATTTGCTTTTACATAATTGAAATTTTCTAAACTGTATTACTAGAAAGCCATTTATTTTATACTGACTCATTTATATCAATTACATATTGACTGGCTGTAGAATTCCTTAAATTATGCAATTTAATGTAATATAATTGAATGACAGTTTATTTTCTAGTTTACCATCTTTGTGCGATAGTTTTTAAACTAGACTTTTTGAGTAACATACACATTTTTTATTAAATTTGTGCTGTTATATATGATGGCTTCTGGGTTTTGTTTCATATCAACATGCTGATATTGTTACAGCAATAATATATGTTATCATTCTCCCAATGAATTTCTTATAAATATGGGAAAAATATTCATCAGTTTGCATTTAATAATCATGAGTTTAATGTAGAAGTACAGATGCTGTTAAAGTGGACCCTTGAGTTACTACTGGCCTGACATACAAACAACTTGGGTTACAACTGAAATTTTAGTTTTAGCTTATGACCAAAGTCTTGAGTTATGACCTGAATGCCAGCCTCTTGTGCTTCCAGATGGTCTCAGATACAGATTTAACCCTTAAAAAGTTGTGGAAGGAATATGACAACATGCTTTCCTGTGTGGGGTTAATTGAGAAATCTTGGGAAAAGTCTAAGAGTACTGAGATCTGCTTGTACACAAGAGGAAGACTGTGCAGGCTGTGAAGGTTGTGCAGAGGACCTGAGTAACAACTGGTCCTTGCAAATGAGTTGAGTTTGTAACTCAAGGGTATACTATATTTTCCAAGTCTTTGGTAAATTCATTTTTATTGAACGTCAAATGATTCATCAATTAACTATGAATTACAGGTTATTTCTGTGAGTACTGTTTACTGAGTATTCCTGTCTAACAGGTACTATACAGAATATTTCATGTGCTATCTCACTTAATTTTGTTACTGATTTTTACTCTGAACCTGGATTTTAAAGTTGGTGATGGTTTCATCCTGGCTATGTATAATACAGACAGTGGTGATTCAAAATGATTCACTGAGAAAGTTTATAGAACTAAAGTAGCAGAAGTGAGTTCCTCAAATTTGTTCAGGTGTAAAAGTTTTCTTTGAGCCATCATAGGAGAAATACAATTACATTGAAATACAATTGTATTTCTTACTAATCAAATACAATTGATTAGTGAGAAATACAACCTTCTGTTGAAGCAGAGAGTTTGAGAGTCATTACATTATATTGAGAACATTTAGCTTTTATTATCCAACTTTCAGTAAATTACTACTTCTCTGTTGCAATTCCTAACTGGAAATGTTGAATGAATATGAAACTGTTACCAAGGTGGATTCTCTGTATTCATAGACTTAGAGCATCTATGAGTACTGCTTGGTTTTTGGCTAGTTGTGTTGCTTCATAGTTCTGCATCTTTCTGACTTAAATTTGGTTACAGAATGGAACATTTTGTAAAGCCACATGTAAGAAAAGTTAAAATTTCTTCCTTGGGGAAATTTCAAGAGTAGAAGTATAAGCAAATATTAAGGTTTAAAATGGGCAATATAATGAGTATATTCAAGGAATTTGTATTTATGTAACATTTCATGTTTGAAAAATGTTTTATAGCCATATTATTAATTTATATAAGTTCCTTGGAAGGTAACAATGTTATTACATCTGTTTTATATGCAAGAGAGTCAAAATATCAGCAAATTAAGTGGCGAAAAAGAAGAGAAATTATGGCATTGATTTTTAAGAGTTGGACTTATATTTTAAACCATGCTGCTTCATTAGGGAAATAAAGTGATTGTGTTGTGTAATATGCTTGGGCAGGGTACCTATTAGGTCATTGTTTATACTTATTTGTGTGGTTCAATATAGCATTTTGTTTTTATTTTTATTTATTTTTATTTTTTGATTGTGTGGTTCTAAGGCCTTCCAACATGTTTCCATGAAGGAACATCTGTGCTCATTCACTAATGGAAAAGATGCTGAGTTATAAGTTCTCTATAAAATCAATTGCAGTTGCCATGACCAACAGATCAGTGAGTATCCAGTGCTTACGCAGTACTGGTCTAGCTAGAATATAGTGAGACCAGCTTGGGTATAAACTGGGAGAGTTGACCATAATGACATATATTCTCTGTGGATCTCACTTTTCTTTTTCTACTTGTAGAAAAGTTAATGTTGGCTTCAGGGTAGTAAATCTGTCCCAAACTCCAAAAGGTAAAAAGAGAAGATCTTTGCAGCAAAAGTTAAAAATAATCCTGACTTTTGACTTAGAATGCTAAAAGAGACATGATAAATTATTGCCTTCAATTAACTTTTCTTTTTATTTACTGAGTGCCTGTAAAATACCCTGAAATGTGACTGTACTGTAATGAAGAGTAATTTAAAAAATAAATATACCATAAGGTGCACTCTTTAAATGAGTGACTTTCTTCAGTGAAAGCCACTCTTTAACCCAATGATGCTACCACTGAAAAATTATTTTAAAAACTTGTCCTTTTGAATTGCATTTAGAAGCCATTTATGAACTGTAAAAGAAAACAAGTCTTCCATTGACTTAAATTAACACCATATTTTTACTCAGTTCCACCCTCATAAAGAAATGTATTGCCCAGAGAGTTTACTGACCTTTTCTCTAGGCCTTTCTTCTGTATTAACTTTTCTTTTCATTCCTGTTTTCAAAATCAATTAAGAATTTGATGTCAGTGGAGGATATTTGTTTTCTAACTTTTTATTTTGAAATAATTTCTATTTACTAAAACTATAAAAACAGTAAAATTTCCATATATTCTTCACCCAGCTTTTTCTGTGTTAATATCTAACATAAAAACAGGAATTACCAAAATCAGGAAGATACTATCAAAAAAATACTATTTTATAATTCACAAGCATCATTTAAATTTCTTTTTCTTTTTTTTTTTTTTTTTTTTTTTTTAAGGTTTTTTGAGACAGGGTCTCGCTTTGTGGTTCAGGCTGGCCCTGAGCTCAGCCTCCAGCTCACATCACAGCAATCCTCCTGCCTCTGCCTCCCGAGTGCTGGGATTACAGGCGTCACCATGCCAGCACTGTGGTATGTGGTACTGATTACTGCTGGGCTGAGTCTCCACTCCCAGTATTGTTATGTGGTTACCAGAGATCAACCGGGCCCTTGTGCTTGCAAGACAGGCACCAGAACCACTGAGCTATATCCCTGGCCCTCATTTAAATTTCTATAGTCTTCCCTACTGATATTCTTTTTCTACCTCAAAATCCTACTTTCCCTTTCATTGTCTTTGTTTCTTAGTCTCTTCAAGTCTATAAGTGTTTAATGTGGACTTTTAGATGAAAGTACCCCTCTCATACTATCCTCCATTCCAAAAAAAAGAAGAAAGAGCCATTGTCATGTCTTTCTTTCATTTATCTGAATTGTTATGAGCCTCCTTTGTGCCAGATTTGTTTTGGTTGCTTCAATTTAAAGATTAAGAAATGCTGAGCACAGAGGAGCTTACAGTGCATGAGAGTACAGACTGTGATAACCTTGGTAACTATGATACAAATGTGTATTGAGGTCTGCGGATGTTTTCATGATGGTCAGAGTCTCCTGCATCCCTGTTTGCTTTCCATTTCCTCTGCCAACATTGGTTCAAGCTCTCACTGTTTCAAACCTTTTTGCACCAGTTTCCTAAGTGCTCTCTACCTACAATCACCCTCCCCCTCTCAATTCCTAGAATGCCTCTTTATATCTATCATCTTTTTTGTTTTTAGTAACTCTAATGTTTTGCCAAGTATATTTTATATTAATTTCTCAATTACCTTGCCAGCTCAATATTTCTGTTAATTTCATTTATCATCTCCTAATTCTATATCTGCTCTGTACGGTTATATTATAAGGAGAATGATTTTTCAAAATGCAATTAAGATGCATTGTGCTTTGGCTTAATCCTTTCAAGGGCTTCTGAATGACCTTAGATATCATTCAAGATCTTTGACAAGAGCTGTTGGCCCTGTGTGACCTGCCCTTTCTTTAGCTATCGCTCTAGTCCCATTTCTTTCTCTTTTCAATTCCTTGGACATTAGTGTTCTTTCAAATCCTCAGATATGCCACACTCAGTCCCTCTTAAAAACTTTCATGTGTGTTATTTTTACTACCTAGAATATCCTATATTTTATACCATTTGTGGGTGACACTGCCCCTATGGCACTTCTGGTGATTGTAGCTCCGAAGGCTTCTCTCGTGGTCTGGTGCTTCTTCCTCTTTCCATTTTTCCACAGATGACCAACACTCCTGGCTTCTCCCATCTCTTAGGGTCTCTATTGCACTTTTGGCTTCACATTCACAGCTTCACACACTGTCCTCTCAGGGACACACTGACTGGCTCCTCAGGCCTTCTTCTAAAATCTGGATAGAAGCCTTCCTGACCCTACAGTGCTTGCATTTTGTATGCGCCTAAACCCTGCCCATGTGGATAATGCCAAGATCTGCTGCCAGCTGGAGCAGTAGTAACCAGGTGTCCCTCTCTTCTGGCTAGAAGAGTCGAGAGTCTGGATCACTGAGCACTGTGAACCCAATCCCAAGGAACAAATTCACGAGGCTGCCACCCTTCTGAAACAACTTCCCTAGGCCACCATTTTTGAATAATTTCCATAGGCTGTCACCATTTTGGAACAACTCTCCTACGCTGCCACCATTCTTGAACATGATGCTCTGGGACTTTCTTCTCAAAGCAAAATCATTCACTTTTTTTTACACTTCTGAGACTTCAAAGGGTGGAGTCCTGCTGTTTCCTGTGATGCCCTCAGACCATGTTTTCTATTCTCCTGTTCCTTCTCAGTTCTATCTCCTGTCCTCCATTTTTGCAGTCCGTAGTTCTACTGAAGCTTCCTTTCTGGGAAAATTTAAAGTGTTTTAAATCATTCTGCTGGGCTTTTTTCTCTTGGTTCTCAACATAGACCTGGCTAAAAATCTCCCAATAGCAACCATGCCACCACCTCGATATTTGACTGCTTTGAAAGTTCTTCTGAAAGATTAATTAGTCTACTGCCCGTAATCTCAGTCTCAGGCAAACAAAATTCAGACAAACTTTCTGCCAAGTGATACACACATCATCTGGAGTCCCATAGCCAGTGCAGTTCTTCTTCCTAGCAGAAACCTTCCTAGTTTGGTCTTTATAAGCTTCCTGGTCTTCTGAGCTGAATCTCCCACACAAAATATAGCTTAAAGTGTTCCAGTGCTGCCAGAATCTCCAAATCTTTCCTAACTCTTCCCCTTCCCACAAGCCAGTTCCAAAGGCTTTTGAGCTACATGACCAGGTAATCTCACAGCAATGATCCCATTTCTCTGGTGCCAAGTGTCTGGATTAGTTATTTTTTTCTTGTTGCTGAGACAAAATACCCAGCACCCAGAGTTAAAAGGGCAGGGGTTCATTTAGTTTGTAATTTCTAGAGGTTTCAGTCCATAATCCCCTGGCTCCAAGCAGGGTGACAGACAAGACTCACAGAGGAGAAATAACACGGTGTTCACAAGGCAACGAGAGTCTTAAATAAAGATTATGGAAGCTTTATTAAATAAAGCTTTTAAAAATTCTTTTAAAATTTTCTAGAAGAGCTTGCCAAGATTGAAATAGTTTATTCTGTAAATGTTTCAATGAACTTGTCTATAAAATCATTTATATAAGGTGGTTTTGTGTGTGTGTGTGTGTGTAGATATATATATATACTTCAGTTTTTTCAGTGGTTTTAGGACATTTATATTTTCTGTTTATGTGTCAGTTCTGCTGGTTTATATTATTCATTGAAATTTGTCCATTTCATTTGTTTTCAAATTTATTGGTATAAAATTTTTACATGTTCTTACCTTTTAATCTCAAATACTTCTAGCTATTCTGTTTTGTATTTGCTTGTTTCTTGTTCTTTACTTTTTTCATTTGAGTTTATTGGTACATTTTAGGCATACATTATGATCACATTCATCATTGAAAATTTATACCTGTACATAATATATTTTGATTTTTATATTTTGCTCTTCCCTTTTAAAAACCCAATTTCAGGCTAGGAATCTAGCTCATTAGTACAGTGCTTATGTAGAAGTTGTGAGACCTTAGATTTGATATCCAGCCTGAAAAAAAAAAATGGAGCAAAAACAAAAACAAAAATCTGTGTTGAGAGCCATCAAAACTCTTCTCATCTGTGCATTTTGTAAGATATGCTTAAATATTGTGCAAATCAAGAGATATTACCAAACTATTACATTTTGTCATTAAATTATAATCTGTTGGTTTTAAAGCCATGTGCATGATGTAAATTTCTAGTCCTAAACCACATTAGCTTGGTTTTAGTTAGAAATTCTCACAAGGACAGATATCTTTGTTACCCAGTGTTTAGAATTGTCCTTGACACCAGATAGACACAGTTAGTATTTGTTAAGTGAATTGGGAGATTCTCCCCTTTTTTCCTGATCTACCTATATCCTTGGGTGAGAAGGACAGATCTCCTGCTTCAGTGTTGGCTTTCTTTTTTTTTTTCCTGCTGAGGGTATAATCTTTGGAAGCTCACCTTTAGGTACTGTTTTTCACTTTAGCTTTTTTTTTTTTCTGCTTAGGCACCAGCTTTGTCTTTCTACCCCTAACACCCTGCAGAGACCAGACTCCGTAAGCACTAGCAGCTATTTTCAGGGGAAAATCTCTCAGTTATTTTCTTTCTGATAAATATTCTTTTTTTCTGACATTTCTGACCTATAGTTGTTTCTCTTATTTTATGTCCAGCTGAATTATGCCTTAATAAGACATATTTTACACTTTAAGAAGAAATTTAAGGTATAGCAAATGATCCACTGTCATACTGCTAAAAGTAGAATTTTGTATAACTATTTATTTGGTAGAATCATTGAGGAGTAGTGGGTTGTAACAAAGTTAGTCTCTCTTAGTAAGAACATGATCTTTGTACCCACAGAAGTTATAGATTTTTTTATTTTGTGTGTTTCATACTAAAACACTATTTTTTATCATAAATTAATATCAACCAATGCTTATTGACTGCCTCATTATACATGGAAAAATTGCTTAAATTTCCCTGCTCAGAATTGTTTATCTTTAAAGAAATTTTATAATATTTATATATCATCTTAATGTATTAGAAGGACTCTAAGTCATTATTAACACTACACAAAAATGTATCTTTTCCCTTCAGTAACCACTATTGAATTCTTCTCTCATACACACACACACACACACACACACACACACACACACACACACACACACACATACACACACACACACACAAAATTTATTGAGTACCTTCTCCACTTGCAGCATTATATTAGAGGCAGGTTGTTAACAAAATCTACTTGGTTTTTGTCTTTATATTCTAGCAAGAAATAATTATGAGATTACAGTAGCAGAACACACCAGAAAAAGTAATAAGGTGGGCTGGGGATTTAGCTCAGTGGTTCCGGCATCTGCCTTGCAAGCACAAGGACCCAGGTTTGATCCCCTGCTAACCACATACAATACTGAGTGTGGATACTCATGCCCAGCAGCAATCAGTACCACATACCACAGTGCCGGGCATGGTGGCTCACGCCTGTAATCCCGGCACTCAGGAGGCAGAGGCAGGAGGATTGCTGTGATGTGAATTTGAGGCTGTGCTCAGGGCCAGTCTGGACTACAAAGTGAGACCCTGTCTCAGAAAAATACAAAAACTAATAAGATATCTAATAGAAGAAATAGAATGAGGAAGTAGAATAAAAGTAGTTATTGTAGATAAATCTCACTCATTATTGAAACAAAATTTCTGAATGAATTATAACAAGATTCCAGCACCTTGAAAGAATATGATACATTACTAAATGAGGGTCATACTAGGAATGCAAGGATGTAAATTATGTAAGTTATGTTACTATATTAGAACATCAAAGGAGAAAAATTATATTTTCACCTCTAAATATGATAAAAAACATGTTTTAAATGTCCCCATCTAAGTACAGAGTAAAAGTTGTAATGAAATAAGTGTGTATTTTCAATGCCTGCTTACTAATATCCTAAGCACTTTTTTAAGTACTTTGAGTTTAATCTTGTTTATTCTTTCCCCAACCCCTGAAAGTTGCAAATACTATTATTTTTAGAAAAGTATATAACTTTATTTCTCAAGGCCACATAGATTATATGAAGAATTTAGTTCTAAAGTCTACTTTTAACCCCTATGCTAAATTTTTCATGTAGAATAATATTATATATAATATATATTATATTATATATTATATATAAATATATATATATATATCCTATGTAACATATAAAGGTGGCTTTTTAAGGTTTTTAGGAAGCAATTAGCATCATACTTCTGGACACTGTTGAAATTTAAATGCATGTCTGTTGACTAAACAAGTCTACTTTAATAGATTTTCTTGCAAGATAACTGATATAAGCATAATTAACTGCATTATTACTCAAAAAGCAGATGATTTAAAAATGTAAATGTTCATCAGTAGGAGACTGATTATATTATGGTACACTATGGAATATATTGTACAATTTATTAAAAGAATAAAGAAGTCTACAGTAGTAAGAGAAGAAAATCCAAGATACAAGATTGTTACATAAATTAAAGAGAGAGTAGATTGTCTAATATGCTAGTATTTGTATCCGTTACACACACACACACACACACACACACACACACACACACACACACACATACACACATATTCATAGCTTGTTTTTATTTTAAAAATTGTTTCCAGGGTGAGGAATTGGTGTCTGGGAAACAGATGAGGAAGAGAGAGACTTTCTTTTCACTGCATATCCTTTTATTCCATTAAAATAAAATTAACCATATAAATGCAAAGAAAGTCTGTTTAAAAGTGAGATGAGCAATGAACATTAGGTAATCATTTCAATAGTCTTAGTGAAAAGACCTTTGTGCATCAGAAACTGCATGGAATTTCATTTATCCCACTTGGCTAAAAAGCCTAGTTGGCCCTGTTATGATTGGACTCTGTGTTGCTGCCAGTTCTAAGTATTAAAAATGATGCTTTCGTTCCACAGTCTCTCTGATTAGTAAGCCATAGGTCAGAGAACTGTAATATGCTATTTAAATCACCTATCTACATGTCTGGTAGATAGAATGCTTTCCTTATTTAAAAAAAGTTAATTTTCTAAGTGGTGGGCACATTGTGTGATAATGGTGTATAAAGACTGAAGCTTTCATTTTGGACATGTCTCACTGAAACTGAAGGAAGATATTGTAACTTCACAATACTGTCCAACAGTGTGGGTTCCACTTTTCTTTCTATCCCTACCCTGGGGCTGCTGGACAGTTCTGAGTAAGCACCATTCTACTTCAGGCCTTCAGATTTCTAATGGAGGAGAGGAATGCCCATATCTTTCCTATTCAGAAAGTGGAAGTTAATAAGCCTTTGGATGACTTACAGTTGCAACTAGACAGGGAAGGCTTTATGTACGAGGCGATTTGGTCCTTAGATATTTCATGTGACAGCTCTGTTCTGTGAACTGTGTAATGTTTTTCCTAAGGTGAAAGGCTGAACTACCTCCTTGAAATGACTGAATTTGCAAATCCCTTTTGTTCATTTTAAATAAAAAATAGGCCTCACTAGTAAATAAGAAAAAAAAGACAGATTTTCTTTCTCTCATTGTAATGATGAGATAAAAGTATAGTTAAAAAAGATTACATAACTTGCCCAAGCTCCCATGACAAACAGGCAATAAAGTAATATTTTCTCACATCATGTCATATTAGTGAGAAATGTACCCTTATTTAAAATATTAGGTTAGCGAGTCATATGCCTTGTAGAGCACTCACACCAGCAGTAACATTGCTATGTTCTGTACTAAGCATGCAACAAAGTGGTTTGAACATTGGACAAGACTGTGACATTCATTTACACAGCATTCAAAATAAAATTCATTCTGAGAACTAGAGATGCAGCTTAGTGGTAGAAAGCTTGCCTAACAGAATTTAGATGGTAGAGTCAGTTGTTTCTTTATTGTCCTCTCATTTTCTTTGGTTGATGTTTTCCTCATATGCCAGAGACCAGTCATTGTTGGCAGTGCCGAGCTCTGCTGGCTCCTTAAGGGCTGTGGCAGTACTTGTTTCCATGAAAGGTGGAAGAAAAGGGGGCATGGAAAAGCACAGGCAGGTGTTTGTGAGTAGCTGGCTGTGTAATTCTAAGTGCCCTGTGTTTCTCCGAATGGGAGCATAATCTAATAGCTCTTAAGACTGGAGCTTCGTGCATACAAATGACTGTGCTGTCAGCTGGGTTTCCACATAGTTGAGTGGTAGCAGAGCACTTTGCTGTGTGTGCATACATCCTGGTTTTTAGGAATAGTCTACACAATTTGACTTTGGTCAGTTTGGTGGCCAGCAGGATTGGGTAGTCCTGAGAAAAGAAAAAATATATCTGATTTCTGAAGATATTATAACCATTCAGTTATTTCACAGATATATTTTTAGACAAATCTCTTTTTGGGTGATCAGTTAATGTTAAATATATTGTCTACCATGAAATTTGATGAGGCTTTGTTTTAGAACACCACTTGCACAGAAGCCTAGTCTCACAGTGCCATTTAGAGGTGTAATAAATACAGTAAAGAACCAAAGTCCCATAGGATCACATGAAAACAATCTATAAAGGGGGCATTAAAATGCTGTTTATGAATTCAAAACAAGACATCCCATACCTGATCTTTGTGATCATGCTGGCATGTTCCCATGGTTTCTTCGATGATCCATTTTAAATGCAGTAATTGGAAAGAAATGAATCGAGGTTGGATTATCTGTGTATGTGTTTTGTAACCATCTAATTTCTTTTTGCTGATAGGGTGTTTCTCAGAGTCACAATGAAAATCATTTTTATCAGCTTTTATATATTCATGTTAATTCTTAGTTCTTTTCTTGGTTTTTATGGCCTTGTGTTTTAATCTCTTTTGCTGGCTTGCTTCTGTTGTCTGGCATGTTCCTTTTCTTTTTTTGGCAGAGCCACTTAGCTTTTGTGAAACCCCACCCCCAATTTTATACTTGGCAGTTGCAAACTTACTTGCTATCTTCTAGACTACTCTGTGTTTAAGTCTTCTAATCTTAAATCATTGTCAGCAAGATGAGAAGCCACAGTCAGAAGCATTCTGTGCCCTTGAATGGCTGTGTAAAAGTTTGGAATAAAGATGGATTTCGTGTTGCGACATCCTGGTCAGTGTGAAATTGCTGGTGATACTCTTGAGAGCAGAGGTGCTTTTTTTCTCGTCAGTGCCTCAATTTCAGCATCTGGCCCATCCCCAGATGGAGCAGCTTGTTTTCTAATCAAAATGTATTCTCCAGCAACTTGACCTTCCAGCATATATGCTTAGAGACCCATGGGTATTTGAACCATTTCCTAGTCTACTTTCCCAGACAGGAAAGATACCATATGTGAATTATGTGAAATGAGCATCTCAAGGTGTTTGGGTGGATTCTTTCTACAGAAAAGTATTTTTGCTTATTACAGTTTCTCTGTGAAGATATTAAAGTAACTCAGGGAAAGTCTAAAAGCACCTCTGCAGAACTAAGAAAAATTATGCCTGCTGTATAAAGAGAACTTTCCAGAGCATAAGCCAGTGAGCCACTCCAGTTGCCACCTCCTTTAATGAAGCCTTCTTCAGTGCTCTTGGTAAAAGAAAGTTGTCATCCTTTGCTCTGCTTTTCTAACGCACTTTGACATTTTGTAAAACTCCTTATTTCATATCTTGATCTGCCATGGGTGTATTTTTTTTTCATTTCTCTTTCCCATTCACTATTGAAATTAGGGTAGCGATTTTATTTTAAACATACTTGTATTCCTCCAACTACTGTGCTCAGACTGTTAATGTAGCCCACCCCAACCCACCTGGTTTCCTCCTCTCTGCTAGAATTATATGCTCTTAAAAGCACTATTCACACTCTACTCCGATCATTTGTTTGCATAGCTGTCTCTTCTCTTAGACTGTAAATTCCATGGGAAAGGACTATGCCCTCCATCTATATTTCCCCAAGGCCTAGCATAATCGTGAGACATAGAGACCAGTCATTAAATTTCTATTGAATGAATGTTGGATTTATTCAGTAGTCAGTGACCTTGAATATATGAATTGGAAACATAGGGGCCAATTTTCCAGACTTAACTGTACTTCATAGTAATAACAAAGTATAAATAACAATTGCACCTTGTAATACATAGACATATGATAGTGCCTTTTATCCCTGGAGAATCACAAATATCAATGGAATATACTGCTTTATTATGTTCATTTCTTATTAACAGGAAAAATATATTTGTTTGTTCTTACTTTAAAAGCCACAGTTAGTAGTCTATCATCTCTTAGAAGCTTAAACAGAAGCGATTATTATATCCTTTTACCCTGATCTATTACCAGATAAATTTGAATTTTGGGGTTTTTATTGTTTGGTGATAGAATTCCCTATTAATTAGTCTGCATGCCCCTGGAGAATATCAGCTTTTAAAAATTTACTTAGTTTTTCTGGTACCAGGGATTGAGTTCAGGACCTTAGGGTTGTGAGACAAGTGTGACGCTACTGGGCTAAATCCTGGCCCAAGAGTGTAAGTTTTATTTGAGGCACCTTGTCTTTGTACACAGGTTCCCACAGCTATGCTAGGAGACCATAAGAGATGATCAGTAAGTATCTCTTGAATCAAATGTAGGAATGAATGCATGGTACAATTAGAAAAACCTATAAAATTTTTAACTTAGGAGATAGAGTTCTATTTACTGCATTGGAAGTATCATTGGGAGCAAGTGGCTTTTAAGAGAGGTGTTAAAACCTTTCAAGGATATGATATTTAGAAGGTAGACTCTGGGTCTGGTGTTGGTTATTTCCAGGGTCTTCCTTTAGGAGATAAAGTTTCAATGCTGTAAAAGCTTCATCCTATTTTATTTCCCTATTGCTTAGATTCTTACCCAGAAAAATAGATCTTCAATAAAGTTACTAGGGGAAATCAATTAGATCACACAAAACAATTTTGGTAACAAATATACAGCTCTTAGCTAGCAGTTCCCTTGCTAATAGTGTGGCACTGAGTAATTTTTAGTTCAATTCTCTGTTTTAAAAGTAAATGTGTAGTTTGTCTTTGAAAGTAATTTTTCTTTACATCCAAGGATAACTTCCTGGAAATGGAAAGGCCCATTCCTCTTATAACATATTAACTAAATCCACTTGTATCATCTACTAATACCTATTGCTTTTTTCTTCCTGTTGTCATTGAAGACACTGAACTGTCTCTGAATGAAGGCACTGTGACTGAGAAAGCCACAGAAGGGTCTAGCTGCAGGAGGCCCTAGAGATCATTCATTTGGAGCTTCACTTTTCAGTTAAGGGAACTGAGGCTCTGAAATTCTAACTGACTTGTTTAAGATTACACAGCTAACTTATGACAGGACAGCAATGAGGCATAGGGTTCTTGACTGCTTATTCAAGGCTGTTTCTAATATGCCGCTGAGATTGTTAAGTTTAGTGAGAAAAGACATTCACTTCTGGGAAAACATTGGCTACCGCAGTAGATGACATAAACAGCTGAAACTTAAAGGCTGAAATGTTGTATTATTATTTAAGTACAGATTCAGACTCTGGGCACAATATAGACACCACAGGGACACTGTAGATACCACTTTATGAGGAAAATTAGGTTTTTCTTTAGAGCAAAAGTAGAAATCAATAAGCACTAGATCACTGTGGATATTTAAAAGACTGTCTTAAAAGGGTATGAGCCCAAAATAGAGTTGGCTGCAAGGAAATAGCTGGAGTTAATATACCAAAGAAAAGATGGCATCAGTCAGAAGACATGTTGGTCCACTATAGAAGCAGAAAGCATTTTGCATACCTTAGTAGTTCTCAAATTTCAGCATGACTGAGAATTAGCTGGAAGGCCTATTAAACTGCATGCTGGGTCCTGACTCCATATTCTTATGGCTCAAGGATTTGCACTGATGCAAATCTGGAAATTTCAATTTGAGAATCATTGGTCTATAAGTGTATCAATTCTCTGTTGCCATCTAACCTCAATTTTTCAGTTTAAAACAATAACCATTTATTATCTCACAACTCTGCTGCTCAGAAAGCAGGGACGGCATGGCTGAGTTCTCTCCACAGACTTCAGTCAAGGTGTTAGTTGCAATATTCTTGTCTGGACCTCCGAGCCCTTTTCCAAGTACTTTCCTTTTATTGGCAGAATGCATCCCCAGGCCTTTGTCAAAGTGCAGGTCATCATCCTCTTGTTGGCTGGGGACTGCTCAGGTTCTGGAGGTTGTTCCAGGTCCATAGAGGATGCTTTTGGGGAGAAAATAGCTACTCATGCTGACTTAAATGTCCTGCTCAGCGTAGCAACTCACTTTCTCTCAGGAGGTTAATAATTAATTTAGAGCCATGATGATATTTATCAGCTTCTGTGGATGTGTTTTATATGAGTCTCTTATTGTTGTGTTGACTACATTGGGTTTTGAGATGGACTAACCAGGTTTCGTATCCTGAGTAAACTCACAAAGATAAAAACCAATGCTAGGGACCAAACTGGACAGCCAGTCTACTCTTCTAGGGATCATTTGTCTATTGCTTTGCAACCATACATTCTTCAAACTTCTTGTTGTATAGATCATCCTGAATTCAATCCATGATTATGATATAATGGGAGAGTCCTTAAAAACTTAAGGACAATATCCATGGATTTTTAAAACTAATATCGCTACATCCATTTTGTCTGAGAATTGATTGTTCTGCTGAAGGCTTGCTGTGTATGAGCAGTATTCAATTTCTGAACTGAAGTATGATCCTGAAAATAAAATTTTAGAAGGTAAAAACAGTGAGAGTTTCCCTCTGCAGAACTTCAAATTGTTACTGGTAATGAAGGTTCCATAATCTTCTGGTTTATAATATGTGATTTAAGTGCCTGTTTTGTCTTTTCTTTTTTTTTAGGATTTTTGAGACAGGGTCAGGCTGGCCCTGAGCTCAGCCTCAAACTCACATCATAGCAATCCTCCTGCCTCTGCCTCCCAAGTGCTGGGATTACAGGTGTGAGCCACCACCCCCAGCACTGTGGTATGTGGTACTGGTTGCTGCTGGGCGTGAGTCTACACCCAGTACTGTATGTGGTTACTGGGGATCGAACCTGGGCCCTTGCACTTGCAAGACAGGCGCCGGAACCACTGAGCTAAATCTCTGGGCCTAAGTGCCTGTTTTGTGTATTTGTGTGTGACTTGTATTTGCCTAATTTTGTTTGTTCTTTATTATTTATTTATTATTATTATTATTTTAGTTTTTTGAAACAGAGTCTCACTTTGTAGTTCAAGTGGCTCTGAACTCACTATGTAGCCCAGGCTAATCTTGAACTCTCGACAGTCCTCCTGCCTCTGCCTCCCAAGTGCTAGGATTACAGGCATGAACCACCACACCTAGTGCTGTGGTATGTGATACTGAGGATTGAATTTGGGACCTTGTGCTTGCCAGGCAGATACCAGAACCATTGAGCTAAATCCTCAGCCTTGTTTCTTTAAAAATAATGTAGGGTTTTTTTGTTTAAATATTAGGGGCTCAGAGGTTCTGTTATATAAATTTACTTAGTACATTCCTGTATGCAACATAGGAATTCAAATTTAGACTCTTAAATTCATTTAGGGAAAATTGATAGAAAGGATTATTCTTAGTTCATGGCTTGTGTCAGATCAGAGTGATTTTACATTGTCAGAGAATACAGTTTGTATTTTTTAATTCATTCTAAATAGTTGAACTATTTCAGAACATTGCGAACTGTTATAGACTTCACTAAGAATATATAAAATCTAACAGGCTGAAATGTTACTTAGATTTTAAAAAGTCAATGTATAGCATACGGTAGGAAAGATGTAATTTTATAGAGGTTATGTATAAACTTTGGTGCCGTATGCTTGTGGCATCAAGTTGAAGTTAAAATAACACAACCACGTGTCCAGATCAAAGATGAACGTACCCTTCCTGTCTCTGGATCAGACCACCTTTTGTTTAACTCTCATGTGTTCAGAAAGATTTTGATAAGTGAGTTTATTTAGGAGGAAATCAGTTGTATTACAGTTGAAAATCAGGTCACATGAAATACATTTCAGATTACTTACTAAAAAAGAAAACAGGGATATATTTAAATTAGACTTCATTGGCTGTGTGGACTGATTAGCTAACTTAACAATAATTGGAAGATTTCAAAAAGCTTTACAGTTGAAGAAAAAGTGGAAGTATCAGGCTTGGAAAGGTTATGGGCCAGAGCTGTCAGTTAGCCCAGTAGTCCTCTGCTTCAGGGCTGCACTGCCAGAGGGAACACTACCACCGACTGGGCATTTCGGTCAAAATTCGAAATGAGGGGTTTGGTTTGGTTACATGTTCACTTTGTCTAAAGAAAAGCAGGCAAGTTGATCCACAGTCCCAGCATGTACCGTCCAGTGGAGTAGAAGTTATTTTCTCCAAACAACTGGATAACAACAGTATCAAAGTGCTAGGCAAATGTATACTTTATAAACAAAGAGGAACAAATACCCACAGCAGATTATGGGATTGTGATCTTCAAATATTTGGAAAGATCATGAGACCTGATGAACCTGTGATTGGAATGTCTGGGGCACTGGTGATGAACTAGAGGCATGCAGGCTGTAGCAAGCTGTTTGTTACTCTTGAAAGCTCTAAAAACCATCACTGGTCTGGGGAGTCTGATGTGTTTCAACGTCAGAGAAACATTCTAATGATAACAGCTGCTTACAGGCTTCATTGTGAGTTTATGAACTTCCAATTTACAGAGTACTCATTTGGTTGCATGTGGTGGAAACTTGACTTTAGCTTGGTAAAAAGAGGAAAGTATTAGAAAAGTAATAAGAATATGTATACAAACAGAAAAGACTGAACTATAAAGGACAGACATTCCAGTGGGCCTCAGAAACAACTAGAACTAGACACTCAAATACCACTGGCCATTTTCTCTTTCTCTCATCTCTGCTTCTTTTGAATACTGGCTTCATTTTCTCTTCTTGCAGTCTCAGTTTTATGTACATGTTGTGAAGTCTGGGTAAAAACGGCAGTTTCACATCTTACAAAGTGCCAACAAACTTTCTTTTTCTATCGTTGTATGAGAAAAATCTTCAGAAAAAACTGGTTCAGCTTGGTGCTTGTGACCCACTCTGGACAAATCACAAGGCCTGAGTTCAATCCCTGGTACCACTGGAAAAAAAAAAATCAATAAAGGTCAAGGTTCAGGACATTCAGTTTGGTTTCAGAGCTTTCTCTGGACTGATTGAAGGTATGAAAGGAAATTTGCTTTTAAAAGAATTACCATTGAGGAAAGCAGTTCACAGAAAGAAGAGGGAGGCTTTTGTAGAAGGAAATTTAATGGGCAAGCAGTACAATAAGTGTCTGTTACTCTGTTGCTGTTCAAAAATTAAATTAGGGACCGGAGATTTAGTTCAACTGCATCTATCTTGGAAGCACAAAGGCCCAAGTTCAATCCCTGGTACCACCAAAAAAATAAAATAAAATAAAAAATAAAAATAAAAAAAAATTGAATCAGGCAGAGATGTTGTAAAAAAGCATTGTATGTTGGTGGGATTTTGAACCATAAGATCCTTAGGATCTTTCCAACTCAGAGATGGTATGCTTCTGCCTGACTGGTCTCCATGCAGAATAAGAGCATATTGGTTTTGGAATTTTCTTTTTATGTGTATTTCAACTCAAGGATTAGTTGAGGAATTTCTTTAGAAGCTAAAAACTATTTACCCAAGTATTTCTGAATTTATGGAGGGTGAAAAATATATTGTCTAAAAATAAATGTCCATTGGGAAAGTCATACATACTTTTTTTTTTGAGACAGGGTCTTGCTTTTGTAGTTCAGGCTGGCCCTGAGCTCAGCCTTGAACTCAGAGCAATCCTCCTGCCTCTGCCTCCCAAGTGCTGCGATGACAGGTGTGAGCTACCACGCCTAGCAGTGTGGCATGTGGTTCTGACTGCTGGTGGGCATGAGTCTCCATGCAGGTATTTTTGTGTGTGGTTACCGAGGATCTAACTGGGCCCTTGCACTTGCATGACAGGCGCCAGAACCACTGAGCTAAATTCCTGGCCCAGTCACGCATAGTTTTTAACGAGTGGAACCTAGAAATTTAAGGTAACATAGATTACCTCCAAAGGGATAGAACACATTTTAGTCTGAGGAACTTGTTTTAAGATGAGTTTTTTTGTTTTTGTTTTATGAGACAGGTTCTTGCTCTGTAGTTCAGGTTGACCTTGATATCATTATGTAGCTCAGACTGGCCTTGAACTCATGGTAATCCTCCTATCTCAGCCTTCTAAGTGTTGGGATTGCAGGTATTAAGATGAATTTTTATACTTTAATTTGAAACAATCATAGATTTGTAACAAGATACAAAGGAGTATACAGAGAAGTCACATGCACCGCTGTTACTGTCTTACACTATTCTCACAAACACTCACCCTAAGAAACTGACATTTGTGCAATCCACAGAAGTAACTTGGCTTTCACAAGTTATGCATGCATTCTTGTGTGTGTACGTGCATGCGTACACTTGTGTGTGTGTCTTTTGCAGTTTAATAGCATATGGCTTCATGTAACTACCATCATCATCAAGGTATTTAATTGTAGCATTACCAGAAGACAGTCAGGTGCTATTCTGTTCCACACCCTGCTGCCTGCGCTCTGCAAACTACTAATATCTTCTCCATTTCTAGGTCTATGTTATTTTACAAATACTATATACGTGGAATCATGCAGTATGTATCATTTTGAGATGGCCTCATTTTTCCTTAAGATTTATCCAAGTTATTGTATGAATGTAGAATTCATTAATTTTTATTGTTGTCTAGTATTTTGTGGTATTGATGTACCATAGTTTGTTTAACTATTGGCCCTTTTAAGGATATATGGATAGTTTCCAGTGTGGGCCTATTATGAATAAAGCTTGTATTAAACATTCATTTACAAGTTTTTATATGAAAATAAATTTTCATTTGTCTCAGACTTGTGCTAGAGTGCAATCCTGGGTTGTATGGTAAATCTGTTTCTAGTTTTAAAAGAAACTATCAAACTGTCTTTCAGAGTGATACTCATTTTACATTTCCACCAGCAGTGAGTGAGTGGTGGAGGCTCTTCTCATTCTCTCTGGCATTTGATATTACCAGTAACTTTTACTGGAGTCTTTTGATAGATAGGTAGGGATATTGTATTATAATTTTAAGTTATGTTTTTCTAATGACTAGTAATATTGAACATCTATCATGTGCTTATTTATCATCTGTATTCCCTCTTGAGTAAAATGCCTTCACATAGTTTTGCTTGTTTTCTGATTGGGTTTTTGTTTACTGTTGAGTCTTGAGAATTCTCTGCATATTGTACATCTGCGACCTTCTTTGGATATTGGTTTGTAAATATTTTTTTGCAGTTTATAAATTTTCTTTCTGCCCTCTTATGATGACCTTTAAAAAGGTATTACTTTTAGATTTAATGAAGAATAAAATAAAATTTGCATATCTGTAATTGACCTCAAGGCTTTTTTTTTTGTGAGACAGGGTCTTACTATGTAGTTTAAGCTGGATTTGAACTCACTGTATAGCTCAGGCTGGCTTTGAACTGAACCTGCTGCTTCAGCAGCATCCCAAGTGTAAGATCACAGGTGTGCACCATCATATCTGGCCTCAAGGGTTTTGAATTGTCAGATTGCCTGTTCTATCTTTGTTTTAACTCCAATACATTACCATTCAAAAGTAAAAGTTAAGGAGGATAAAATTACTCAGTGTACAGTGTAAAAGTGTAGTGGAATGGCAATTGGAAAAATGTAATGGAATGGTCTGACTGTATTCTAATACCTGTTTTCTCATGCTTTTATTAAGGGAGAAAAAGACAATTCAACCGTATTAAGTAGGCAGTTTTGTTTTGTTTTTTTTTGAGTTTGAACAAGATTTTATTATAGATTGGAAAAGGACATAAGATTCTTCCTATACCACTAACTCACATAAACATCTCACATAACTAGTGTTTTCCTTTGTGTATAATCCCAAACATACCAGGGAGTGTGACAGCATTCCACGTTTCTTTGTTTATATGTGTATAATCTGCAGCTTCTCCTTGAGGTTGTCGCTCTGCTTATTTCAGAGATATTACACATTTACCTAGGCTTCTGTTATTATGGGGAACAGGATGGGCATTGGTACTACCGTTATTCAGCTCACAGTTTAGATCTAACTTCTTCTTAAGTATAGACTTGTATTGCTGTAATCAGTTAAGAATCAACATCCTGCATTTGATTTAATTTTGAGTTCCAGTATTTCTTATCAAGTAAACTTTAATGTTTTGTTGTGAGTTGGATGACATGACAAATTACAGAGCAGCCATATTTTTGAAAGTTTATTGTAGCAACACATACTGCTTACTTTTTCCTGGTGTGTTTTATGTTTGTTTTTGCAAATATTAACTAATTAAATTCTCACAGCCAACCTATGGAATGGATATTATTAGCCCCACTTTATAGAGGGTAGATATGAGAAGGAACGAGACCCAAAGACGTGAAGTTAACAAAAGGCAGAGCCAGTCCATGCTTCTCACCAAGAGACAGCAGCTCTGAAATGTGGTCAGTCAGATATTTCCCCGCATATCACAATAGTGACATTAAACAAGATTTTCATGTCTTTTAGAAACCAGAAATGTGAAAACTGCTAATGCAGAAGTTTAGTTTTGTTTTTGTGTGTGCTCAAAGTAAAGCTGAACTTAGAAGTGTCTTCTGACTGTGTCATTGCAAGTTGAGCAGCTTGGAGGAAGGCTACTACATTAATTTCCAACTGGTACTGGAAATGAATTAACACAGATTTAATAGCATAAATCAGCACAAATTTATTTTTTTAAGGTTCCAGAGGTGAGAAGTTTAAAGGCAAAGTCTTGTCAATGCTGTATTCCTTTTTGAAGCTTCCGAGGAGAATCCCTTTCCTTGTCTTTTCCAGATTCTATAGGCCACCAGCATTCCCTGGCGAAGGCTCCTTCCTCCATCTCAGAGCACAACATTCCAGTCT
The DNA here is from genome assembly GCA_004026965.1 of Petromus typicus. Lineage (NCBI taxonomy): Eukaryota > Metazoa > Chordata > Mammalia > Rodentia > Petromuridae > Petromus > Petromus typicus. Next base: position 49,867 of record PVIR01008177.1, read on the forward strand.
TTAAGTTCCATTGTTATATTTCCTTCCCTTCCCTGTTTTTGACCTTCTTTTCTTTCCCTTGTGAGGTTTCTTATACCATAATTACATTCTGTCTACTTAGATAGTCCCAGATAATATTTTAACCTCAAAATTCTTAATTTAAGCATAGTCTCTTTTTCTGTGTAGGAAACATATTTAGAGATAAGGATGTGGACATCTATGGATATCTAAAACTTGTATTAGAGAGTAACATGAAAATATAAATTTCTGTTATTAGTCTGCATTTATCTATATGTTACAGAAATCTGTCTACAAATGATATAAACACTAAGGGACCTTGCCATTTATCTGGTCATCTCCCATGATGAGAGTGCAAGGTTGGTAACACATCAGCAATTCATCAGTCTTTTTAAGAATGCATATTCTTTCTGTTGGTCCAGCTTCTTTATGAGGAAAGATATTTTGTTAGATTGACTTTCCTGAAATTGACAATTGGCTATCAGATTTCCATTATGGCCTAAACTGAAGACAGAAAAGAAACTCTTTTGTTACTTTTTTAGGAGTAAGAAAATCTTGTCCAGAAGACAGTTAATAACTTCTCTGTGTTGTATCTAACAGACTTTTGTTACATGACCATACTTATTTATTTATTTAGTTAGATTTGTTTTTAGGCAGTGCTAGGCATTGAACCCAGGACCTTGTACATGCTAGATAAGTGCTCTACCACTGAGTTTTACCCTTAGCAATGCACATGATTGCACGTACTAACAGTAGCAGCCTCTCTCAGGTGAGGATAAGGTCAGAGATCCTGAGAGAGCGTGTGCTGGTAGATGGCAAGATTGAATAGTGCAGGTCTGATGAAGATTCACTTGGCTGAGGACCCTGCTGGTGAGAGAGTTAGTTCATTTTCCATATGAATGTGGTCTGTTTTATGGTATTATACATAAGGAATGATAACTTCCAAGTCTGTCTGCCTTAGAGATTGGGCAGCAAGGGAAAGAGAGATGCATGGGAGAGGACCCATTCATATGGTAAAATTCTTACAGTTCATTTGGTATGAGCCAGGTAGTGTTCTAGATGTAAAAATGATAATAAACAGGATAAAGAACCTGTTCTTGTAAAATCGTTGCAAACAAATAAATAATACAATTTTAAATTGTGAAATGTGTTAAGAAGAAAATAACTCAGGGAAAGGTATGATGAATGAAGTAAACTTTAACAGATGTCTGAATCTACAATTTAAATTTTTCTCCTAGGAAGCAGACATTTAGTTTATAGGTTTATTTCATTTTAGTACAAAAGAAAAAAAAATAAGAAGATTCTTTTAGAGTTTTTGTTTGCCAGAAGAAAGAAAAACTAAATGAGTTCCTGAGAAGGCCATATATTTCTCTGCTATTTGTAAATTATATTTGCCTGTGATGTTATAGTGAGTTATGGATAGTCCCACAGTATAGTTTTATTTCTTGTTTGATTATGTTGCTCTGTATTTTTTGGTCTTATCTGGAGAACTGATTATCCGCTTCTGGACTCTAGCTTTCTCAACTTTAGGTAGGGTATTATCATGGTTATTATATATTGTATGGGTTTCAGAATATCTCCCATTTGCCAAATAATTATCAAGACTTTTCTATAAAGTAAGCAAAAGAAAACATTTAAAATATTTCACTAAAATTGGGCAAGTTATTTAACATCTCTGGGCCTTGATTTTTCTAGTATAAAGTAAAGTAGTTGCAGTATTGTGAAGAATGTTCAGATCCTTTCTCTCTGTGATGATAGAAATTGGAAGTGGGATAACCTGTGTGTCGGGTAATGACAAGTTCTTTGACCCTACAAATAAAATTGAACAAGTACTCTCAGATGCATATTTAATGGTGTTCACCATGCTATTATTTGTAATGACAATGGACAGTAAACATTGTTATATTTGTTTCCCCTCCCTGTTTTTGACAAAACTACTTGTTTTATAATTATAAAATTACTCATTAATAGCCATTTGGTTCAATTATAGTGCTTTCCATATAGAACTCTATGAAAAATAATGTTATTAATAAATATTAATAAGATTAGAAAGAATTTCACATTATAATAGGATTGGTGATGATCTGTGGCTCTTTGCTTTGTACTACTGTAATTCGGAGTTATAGCTACTTTTAAAAAATCTAGCATGAATAGCATCTTAAGACTATCTTGTCCTCGGCAATGTCTTAAACTTTATTCATATATTATCTTGATGCACTTTCATACTAATCCTACTGAGTACGAACAATTTGGAAGCTTATTTTGCAGAAAGAGAAACCAAGGCTCAGAAGAATTAAGTAACTGAATAAGGACTTAAATTCAAAGATGGTAGAGTCAGAGTTTATGACCAGTCTCATGTCTCCAGAACCTGCATTCTGAAACTATAGCCCAGACTGCCTCTCGGTAAACTGGATGGGAGAGTCACTGTAGGCATGTGATGGTAGAGACCTCCTCATCTTTTATTGTAGCAGTACCTTTGCTTGAGAGTATTTTGGCACATGTATACAGAAGGTGAAGAGGTTGGCTATCCCTTTAATAAATCCGGAGGTAAGCATGCCAAAGCCAGCCAGCCACTGGCTTTTGTAAATCATATTCTATTACAACCCAGTCATGTCATACATTTATGTATTTTGCATGGCTGCACTGTACAGGGAGATAGAGTGGTTTCAGCAAAGATCATGGCACACAAAGTCTAAAATTTTTATTATCTTGACCTTGACAGAAAAAGTTTGAGGACCTCTGCCTTAATGCATTAGAAATCTGAAAGGTTGAATATCCTGTTATAATCACCACTCTTTTTTCTTTAAAAGATAATTAAAATAAAAACAGTTTAGGAATTATTGCTTACACTAGGTATAGGCCACAGGTGTCCAGGCAGTTGCTCAAAGTTTTCTGTGAAGATGAACAAGAGCAGTGCAGTTCTGAAGCTCTGGTACCCCTTTCTGTGTGGCTGGCTGGCATTCCCTGGCTGGGCCGTCTGTGTTGCCCTGACACTGCCTGTTGCTCCTCCTCTGCGTGGAATGTGCATTCACAGCTGAGGCGCTCTGTTAGTTATGGTGCGTTTCCTGGGCCCTCGAGACATGGCTATGACATCATCAGGGCCAATGAGAAAGAAGCCCCTGTCCTTCTTAGGGGACTTAGACTGTGTGCTCTGTTCCTCGTCCTCGGAGTGTGATTTGAGACTGCTTTCCTCATCCATCCTTTTGTGCTCATATTCTGGGCACAGAAGTCTAGCTTTAAGACCCAAGAAGCCAGGGCAAACTTGAATATCTGCAGACCTGGAGGGAGATTCCCATTTAGTATTTTTTTCCAGGGCTCAGGTTTTTATTTCCAGAGTTTTCCGCTCTTAATGATGTTGTTGCTTTATGTGGTGAAGGGTAGGTGGTGAAAGATGAAGTCTGCATTAGATAAAAGACACTTGGCAGCTAAAATTTCAGGATAAGTATAGGCTGGTAGCATTAAAAAAGTCAGAAGCATGTTTTGCTATTTTGCTAAATTGCTTTTGTGTGCAGTTTAACATAATAAAGTATCTTTTAACAGACAAAGCATCTAGCAAAATTAATGTGGCTTAAAAATAGAGCAGTTACCAAAGGAACTATACTAAAGGGATTAGTATTTATTAAATCTTTTATCTTTGAGAAGAAAAGAAACATTTAATGCGTATTTTCTTCTTAGGATTTAAGTATTTTCGATTAAAAAAAACCCCTCTCTCTCCCTCCCTCCTTCCCCTTCTTTCCTTTGTCCTTCTCTCCTTTTCTCCCCTACCTCCCATTTTCTAATTTATGTGTTTACTTATTTATTTAAATGATTTATGGAATTTAGTCTTAGTGGTAACTTTGTTAGTTGTATGTGCCAGATTGCCTATTGGAAGACTTGTTTTCTAATTAGCTCATTCTCTCACTTACTTATAAGCCATAATTGTTAAAATTTGCCCTTTAAAGATTATTCAAGGAAAATGAGGCTCAGAACTTAATGTGCACTGACACGAGGTAGACTATTGTCATTTAATTCGGTGATGGAACCTAAGACTTGTGTTTTCTAATTCTCATTTGCAATTATGATTGAATGAGGATGATTTGTTTAGTCTTATATTTGAAATCTTTTTGATGAAGTCAAAGAAAAACTGGGAAAAAGAAGTGATTTTTATTAGTATGTTATCTGTGATTGGCACATATTATGGAAAATCCTTCCTCTGCCATGTTAAAAGAAAGTTTCTTATCTACAAGATGAAGATAATTACTATTTTTATAATCATGTAAGCTTTTTATTTTAAAAAATCAGATGAAAGCACATGAGTTTGTGCCTATCTCCTATGGACATATACACTGATAATTAATTTCTTCTAGAACTATGTAATGTACTATAAAAGAGAAAATGCTTCTAGCACTTCAGAGATCTTCCCTCAAAGATCTCTGTGGAATTCAAAACATTAATTAAAATTTCAAAACATCTCATTGAGATATTCTAAGTGATTTCTTGCTCTTTAGTTTGCATATAGATAAGACTGAGTTACAGAAGGATTGAAACTTCTACTTCATGTCATTCATCGAATCATATTGAGTCCATGAGTCATTGTTTTATCAAAATCCTTAGGAGGAAATCCCTTTGTATCTTTTTGCAAATTGTTCTAAAGTTTTCTTTTGATAGCTTCAAGCATCACCTCATCAATAACAGTGCTTTTTTAAAAATAAACCTCCGTTTGGGACAAATGGGTGAAATAGAGCAAGCCCTGTAGGGGGCGGGCTATCTAAAGTGTAGGTAGCATCACGAGGGATTGGGGCTCTCTAGGCAGCCACTGCCTTGTTGGTGGAGTATTTCATTTTTCTCTCGTCAGTCTATTGGCAGGTTATACTGATCATATTAAACTTTCAACTCTTTCTGCAGAAGAAAATTCTTGAAAAATTAGTGTAGAATATGATAGTGAAAGGTCATGACAGATAATCAGATCAGTTTATCAAAAATTAAGGATGAGTCATGTCAGTTCTAAAGGAGTTGGCATCCATTTATTACACAAAAACTAAGTTGACTGGAGGAAGAAATGCCTTTAGTCTCATTAAGGAATCCAGACAAAAACCCCACTTAATCCATCCTGCTTTTCCCTTTCCTCCAGTTCAGCTGGTGTGCAGGTGTAGGCCAGCTTGGCAGGAGCTTTGAACATTTGGAAAAGGGAGTCATTACTGAAAGTCACTGACACACACTTCTCTTGGAATGCTGCTGATGTCACGGAAAACCAGGACCTTAGCAATAACCCCTAACAACCAGAGCTACAGTAAACAGTAAATGTTACCTCTACCAAGCATTGGCTTTTAAAGAGTTTTAACAGGCTAGGGCTTGCCAGCCACAACTCATAAAAATGTTCTTATAATTTTACCCTGCTCTCCAAAAGCACTGGATGCCTGCTGAAGTTTCTTTGCCACTTGTGGGTGCAAAGCCAAATTCACGTTAGTTCCAGAGTTCACAAATCAGAATTTACAGCTCTTCTTTTTCAGTTCTCTTCAAATGCCCTGCTGTGGGGATAGGCCTGGTAGGTTTATACTTTTTCAAAGAAGGCTCTTGTCTTACTGTGTTACTTTAATTTGTCCTGTTGAGATGAATTGATGCTGAATGATTGTTATTAATAGAAGAAGACAAAACCAAGTGTCTGGAAGGACTTTTCTACCAGAATCAGCTGAGTTTTAGAGAACATTAGAATATTACTATGTAAACCACGCCCAGCCTGGCTTCAATTAGGCCTGTACATGTGGTGAGAAGCGGCAGAATATTAGCACTGCTTTTAAAAGGCGTTGTTGAGGTGAGCATACAAGTTATAACCAAAATGGGGTACATTAGTAAGCAGGGGGCTCTATTAACAACTCTCTTTTAATAGGAACACACCAGGACTGTGTGAAGCAAGCAGGGCATATAGTCACCCTCATCACTGTGCCAAGACCCACCAACCCAAACCGCTGAGGAGCCAGTTGTCACAGCACCAAAAGAGAGGACTCGTTCATATAATCTGGGTTCACTTTGTTACAGAAACAAAGAAACAAACAAAACCAGGTTCATTCCTAGAGGACTTGGTCATGAGCTGTTACTGCAAGATTCCCTTGAATTAAAACAGTGGGTAAGGTAAACTTGAATTCACACTCTATTTTGCCCAGTTTAAAATATTACTTTTATTACTGTGGACCAGTAATTCTTAAAATGTGTTCTTGGTCTGTCACCAAGATCTGGGAGGTCTAACTATTTTTATCACCATAAGACATTACTTGCCTTTTTCGTTCTAAGTATATCATTGTAACACCTTGAATGCAGAAACAAACACCAGAATCCAATTATTATTAATCCAGATATTAAAGAGATTTGCAAAAATGTTAAACAATGCTAGTTTTTTTTTTTTGTTTTAGAAAATATAGCTATTTTCATAGAAACTGTTACTTATGATGTTAAGGGTTTATTACTGTTACTTAGAATCAATTAAATAAATGCTTAAAATTCATCAGTTTTAATTTCTTATATGGTAAACATAACCTTCATAAATATAAATTTTGTAGATCTCAATACTTTGTAAGAATATAAATGGATCCCATGTCTAAAGGTTTTGGAAATTGCTACCCTGGATCTTTCTTTCTTCCTCAGAAGGAATATGCATGTGCTGGAAGATGAGAAGTTTCCTGGTAATAGAGGTCAATTTATTCAGTATTGTATTTCCTGTAGCATCTATGCCTTTTAGAGAGAGTGCTTTCTATAAATAAGGGTGAATGAAGCTCTCATAACAACTGTGAAAAGTTTCCTTATTCTCTATTAGCTTTTACCTTCCCATTATTACTTGGTTTGTTCTATCTTTTAGTGTTTAATGTATCCTAGTTTTTGTTAAACTTATTTTGATATAACTAAAATAACGTCATTTTTCTTTGAAAAGTTTTACAAAATATATCAAATTCTAATATGAAATAAGTATGTTAGATGAGAAACATAAAGAATTATGGAAACAGGGACTGTTTATCTGTCTGTCGGTCGGTCTTTTTGGGGTGCTGAGGATTGAACCCAAGGCCTCGCAAATGCTTGGCCAGGTGCTCTACCCCTGAGCTACCTCCCCAGCCTGGAGCAGCTTTTTTTTTAAAAAAAATCTGCCTAATTCTTGTCTATCCTTCAACTCAGGTGTTTCCTTCTTCAGTTTACCTTCTTAGATCTTCTCTGGCTGGCCTAGTGCCCCAGGTGTGCTTTGGGTATATATTTTATCAGCAGATTTACTGCCCTGCCTTGGACCATTCACATAGGCTTCCTCTAGTTAACTCTGAGTGCCTTTGTATCTTCTGATGCTAAAAACCAAGGATAGTAGCAAATCTTATGTACAGTATGTTTTTTTCTGTATATATCTATGATACAGTTTAATTTACTTAGCTATAGTAAAAGACTAATACTAACAATAATAAAATAATATGGTTATGATACTTTTTTAATACAAGCTACTTAAAATATGATTTTTTTCCAGGAAATTTCTGTGCAGTATTTTCAGACCATGGTTGATTGAAATAATGGAAAGCAGAAACTGTGGATAAGGAGGGACTGCTGTAGTATATGGTTGAAATGTTAAATAACAAGTTGAAATGTACAAAAAGAAGGAAAACATAATTAAAAAATAAGCCAGGAAGTATTATAGTTTTATTTAATGTTATATAATGTTAGTTAGAACATTAATTTTATTTTGGAGTAAAAGATAAAAGTTTGAGGGAAGAAAATAGATTGCATTATTATGACCTTTGTGTAGACCAGTGTATATCTTCCTATTCACATACATGAACTCCTTTTCAGAGTTGGAGTTTCTTAAGCTCTTTAAGTGCCACTTATTTCTGAGTATAGGAATTTTCTTGATATCAGAAATGATTTTCATTGGGAAAAGTGAAAAAAAA
>PVIR01008178.1:0-57760 GCA_004026965.1 Petromus typicus
AAATTTTAAACCAGACCGTATAATCTATCATGAATATTCCAATTATAAATTGACATAAAACAAGTGGATATGTAAGACAGGCAATTTATGAAATTTACCACATATAGTCTGCCCTGTGGGCTTTTATGTCCATGGAGTCAATCAACTGCAGAATTAAAATACTTAATGAAAATAAGTTTCAAAAGGCAAAACTTAACTTTTCCATGTGCCAAATACTATACTGAATCCACAGAAACGAAGTGTTGTGTACACTGTGCTTCAGCCTTTGGCCATTTCGCTGATCCTCAGGCGCCCCCTAGTGCTCATGGTTTAGAACTGCATTTATTGCACGGTGTGTGTGTAGCATGGGTAGGCTTACAATAGTTCTGTCTGTACTGAACATATACAGACTTCTTTTTCTTGTCATTATTCCCTAAGTAATAAAGTATAGAACTACTCTGTATTAACATTCTCTAAGATACTACATCTGGAGATGATTTAAAGTGATATGGGAGGAAGTGTGCAGGTTACATGTAAATCCAGCGAGACTTTATGTGAAGGACCTGGGGCTCTGGGCACTTTGGCGTCTCCACGGGTTCCAGGGATGGATCCCATGAAAATACTGAGGGAGGACTGTAGGTGAATTGCATGTATAAGCTTCAAAACTCAAACGGACTATGACAGGCCTAAAACCCAACGACAAGAGAAGGCCTACCTTTCCACTTATCTGCATTTTAAGAAATGATTTAATATATTAATGCAGAAATACACCCTACATCTCAACATCAAAAACTATGATATTTAAGGGAAGAGACAATAAAATTATGCATTATGCATTTTAAAACCAAAAAGAGCACACCAGGGCCAGCTTAAATCAAAAAAATCAGTTCTAAGCAAGAACTGCTACTGAGTAACACATGGTGCTGTATCAAAAGTGCTGGTGACAAATTCTGTTCACACACACATACCTATCACAACTGTAATTTAATATTTTAAATGTTTAAGGTGCTTGGAATTTGCACTGCAGGACTAATTTGATCAGTTTTCATCTGCTCTCTCTTTGCAGCAACGGCAGTTAGGATGGCGGACAGACAAAAAGCTGCTACTTTCTATAATGAGGCATTTGTGGAGCTGGAGTGCCCTCTATCGGTGAAGAAGAGGACACACTCATTAGCTGTCCTGAATACATCTTCTCATTGATCCGGAGTTCACATCCATCCTGAAGCATTCGAACTGCTATTCTGGCAATGTTCTTGGAATCATCAAGACCACTGTGAGGTCGCCCATCATAATCCATTCCTAATTTTTCAAGCATTATTGTCAGTTTGGTTTGGCTTCTTGGAACCTGAAAAATAAATAGCTTAGAATAAATAATTCTGCAATGTATGAAAAAATGGTCAGTATTGGAGAGATGCAGATGAAAACAACCCTGAGACTCCAGAAAGAATGGCTGCTCTCAAGCAATCAACCAAAAACAAATGCTGGCAGGACTGTGGGAAAAGGAACCCTTCTTCACTGTTTATGGTAACGTATACTGGTGCAACCACTGTGGAAATCAGTGTGGAGATAACTAAAAAAACTAGAATTTGAGTTCCTATTTGGCCCTGCTATTTCCCTGTTGGGTATGGTATGGTGATGAAAGAATTAAAAGCATCATACCACAACGACATATATGCAACTATGGTTATATAGCAGCACAGTTTGTAATGGCTAAAGCTTGGAAATAGCCCAAAAGCCCAGCAACTGGAGACTGGATAAAGAAGATGTGGTTGTTAAATAAAATGGAGAATTACTCAACCATAAAGAATGAAAAATTAGAGACACTTATACTCTAATGGATGTACATTGAGGTCATACTCATAAATGAAATAAATAGGACATAGATGTGTAAATATCGCATTTTTTCTCTAATGTAAGAAACTAAAGATGTAAATGAGGTCCAGAATGTCTGATAGGTATTGTGAAATAGGAAGAAAATGTTCAATGGAAAGGGGAACTAGGTGGAAGCAGGGGAAAGCAAAGGAGGAAAAGAAAAAAAATCTGATGGCAAAAAGGAAAAAAACAGAAACAAAGTGTATATATATAGGGGTAGGGAGTTGAAGGGAGGCAGAGATATGGCAAGAAGAAAGAATCAAGATATATTACATACAGGTACAAATTCCCAATGAGAGATATGATCATAATACATTCCTAAAGTGTACCAATAAACTCAAATTATTTTTTAAAAAAATAAATATAACCTAAACTGTAATGTGAAGCCAAAATTAAGTTGAAATATAAGAAACTGAAATTTAAGAGTAATAACAAAATTAAGTAAGGCAAAAAGCAATACTTGATCAAATAAAGCAGACAACTCAAGTTTTAAGACTGTAGTTTTAGCTGAAAACAGAATCCTCAGACATATACATTTACAGTTTTGTAATTTAACAAAAATTTATTATAGGAATGCATTGCTCAGATCACCTACGTTGAGATCTACCTTTTTAACCTAAATTCTGAATATAGTATTTTTCTATAATACATTAATTGAATAATTTCTCACAGAAGCAATAGCTTTTCTGGATGCTAAAAACAATGAAGACAAATAAAAGATGTTGTTGTGTGCTACTTTACCTAATTAAAAACTTGTTATATTTTGATATATACAAAAACCTCCCACATTCCCAATTTCTAATGTATTTCTTCACTTTTATATTTTCTTCCTGTCCCTACCAAGAATATTTGTTAAGTGTTCCATTCTGTAGCTTGAGTACATCTACATCTGCATCTTGAGGCTTTAGATTCATTTATAAAATGAGACTAACATCTGTATTATTTACTCATAGTAGAATGACAAAGCAAATGATGTAGAAGCACCATGATAATCATTAGTAATTTTCTTAAGCTATAATAATGCAATGCACTGTCACTTCCACTACATTATTACATAGAAACTGTGTTTGTAAAAATTTTTCCAATATAGTGGGTAGCTTAGGTGGAAGGAGTATTTTTCAAAAGCACAACCTAACAAGGTCGAGTCATAAGTTAGAAAGTTTGAATAGGCCTATACCCAGTAAGGTGACTGAATCAGTAACTGAGAAGTTCCCATAAAAATCCCTAGACCTAAAGGTTTCAGTGCTGAGCTCAACCAAATACTTAAAGAATTAGCACTAACTCTTCTCAAGTTACTCCAAAATATCAGAGAGGAAGCAACATATTCTAATTTATTTTATAAAGCCCATAGCATTTTGACACCTAAAAAAGATAAAAGTCCCAAACAAAATGCAAGCAAACAAAAGTCAGCAGTATATGGAAAAGGGATATATACTATGACTCAGCAGGATTTATCATTAGAATGCAAAGATTGTTCAACATGTGAAAAACAATAATATATCATATTCACAGAAAAGGGGAGAAAAACCACATGACTATCTCAACTGATGCCCAAAAAACATTTGACAGAATTTAACAACTTTTTATGGAAAAACAGTAAATAGAAAGGAAGCTATCCCCACACAATAAAATAAACATTATGTGAAAATCTATGGCTAATATCATGTTCAATAGTAAAAGACTAAAAGGTTCTTCTTCCAAGAAAAACAAGACATGATATTCACATTCATCTGTTCTACTGAACGTAATTTTGGAAGTTCTACCCAGAGCAATTAGGTAAGAAATAGGCATCCAAAAAGAAGTAAAATCACCTCAATTCACCGGTAACATACTGTCTTATGCAGAAAATCCTAAAGACTACACACACACACACACACACACACACACACACACACACACACACACACACACAGACACACAGAGATACACAAAGACACACACACACACACACACCCTTGTTAGAACCAAGCATGATGGCTCATGCCTGTCACGCTAGCAATCTGGAAGACTGAAGCAGGAGAATTCCAAGGTTGAGCCTCACCTGAGCAACTTAGCAAGACTCTGTCTCAAAACAAAAAATTAAGAGCTCTGGACGTAGGTCAGTGTGAAAATTTTAGATTCAATACCCTATTTTAAAAAAGTTTGAACTAATAAACAAATGCAGTAAAACTGCACCGTCAGAGTCAATACACAAAATCAGCTGTATTACTAAACACTAACAATGAACAATATAAAGTACAAATTTTTTTTAAATTTCATTTTAAATAGCATCCAAAAGAACATTTAGGAATGATTTCTTACATAAAACACACAAAACAAAATTAACCAAATTTCATCAAAATTAAAAACCTTTGTGTATCAAAATACATTATCAAAGAATAAAATGGCCATCTATGGCAGAAAGTATTTCCAAGTAATGTATCTGATAAGGAAAGAACACCTAGAATAAAGAACTCCTACAACTTAATAACAATAACAAAATAACTTGATTAAAATTGGCTATGCTCTATCCACAGAAGAAGGAAGATGAATAAATGGGTCTCTATACCATGGCTTGTACAAAGTGGACTTTCCACAAATCAACCAGTAGTAAAACATCTTGGAAGCAATGGACTGCAAAAACCATTTACAAAAGTGTATCCTTTAGCAAGGGTGAAGAAACTTCATCACTACAGGCCTTCTGTGAAATTAGATGATATCAGACCACCCAACTTTTAATTTGCAAACTCCTCTTCCAGCATCTGTTATGAGAAATTAGTTGGACCTTCGAAACAGAGCTATGCTTCCACAGTGATACTTTGCAGGAATGAGGACTGTAATGACAAGACAAAATCCTTTTTGCCACCTGTGCCAAACTTGTAGTAATGATGAAGACATCTCACAACCATACCACATACAGAGATTTTGCTTACTGATCTACCTTGTCAGAAACATTCACCCTCAAAATGAAACAAACAATGGATAAATGACAAAACAGCTCCTATATTGGCAGTTTTAAAACTATTTTTACATAGGATAAAAGGCCATCTAAATATATGATTGCAAATGGAAAACAGGGGTCAGAAATCAGGGATGGGCAGTTTTCAAAAGGGGGGCTGAGATGAAAAGTGTCAAGAGAAGATGAAGCAAGAATTTGCAGAGTGGTATGAGGAAGAGCTACAAGGCCCAGACTTCTGAGCAGACATTTTCCTCACAAACCAGTTGAACAAGTCCCTAAAAAGGCCCTCAAGAAAAAGGTCTGACTTCACATGATAAGAATCTTGGATTTCATGGGGAAAAAACAAGGGAATTGAAATGTGCTTTGTATATGTACCAATTCCTATACAATGAATACATTCATTATGTACTGTAAGCATACTGAAACTAAATTTAAAATATTTTAATTAAAACTTAAAAGATCCTTGGATTTCAATGAAAACAGAAGCTTTGTAAATAATGTATGTTGTAATAGGAAACTTTAAATGCTCACATTTTGCTTTGGTTTCATAGGAAAAACAAGCCTTTCTAAAAACAATCTGAAAAAACTATAGGAGAAAATTGTACATCTTCCCTTTCAAAAAGAGAGTCTTACAAGATGAGAGACCCTTTCTCTGCATCTTCTGTTCAGCCTTCAAATCTGCTGCTGGGGGCTTTGGAGGTGACACTTAATTCTGTGTCCAGGAATCTGGATTTCTACAAGAATATTCTGAGGCTTGGTGGACAGTAGCGAACCTTACACAGTATTTTGTAACTTTCTACGTGTGCAAGCAAGTCTTTTTTGCTAGTATATATGCAAAGTAAAAGCAGAAAGTGTTTAATTTCTGCAAAAAATGAAATTAATGTTAGCACATCTTATATTCAATCCAGGTTAGAAAGTTTATATTGGAAGAAAACAAAATAGAAACAAATATGTCATAGTAAAGACATGTTTTATCCTTCAGTTTTACCTTAAAATTATCATTTTAAAGTATAGGTCTATAAAAGAAAAAAACAGTTGAACAAATTTTTAAATGTTACTAATCATACATTTGGGTTTGATATGCTATGCAAAAAAAAAAAAAAAAAAGTTGGAGTTTCTCTCAAACCTTGTATAAAAATTGTTAAGCTATATTTTTATTCACTTTGTTTTAGCCACTTTAAGAAAAAAAATGAAATGTCATTTTAAGTGATTTACTTCATAGAAATGTATTGTGTTTGCCTTACAAGTACTTTTAAACTTATGAAAAGGAAAGAGATCAATCTCTGATTTAATTACCTATTTCTGCCTTATCCTCAAGAAAGCCTGCGTGGAAACTAATTTTTCACTTTTAAAAAAACAAAGCAAGAACATCTAAAGTCTTACACAGACTTATATTAGCATCACATATAGTAAAACTCTACAGTAGAACTTTTAGGTTTTCTTGGGTAAGGCAAACAACAAAACAGAAGAAGGAATTTTTTAGAAGAAAAATGCAAGTTTTTACTCACAGTAGTATCACACACAAGAGTAGGCTATTAAACTGGCCAACATTTCCTCCATTAATACAGCACTGGAGACTGTATCGCATTGTAGCTACAACTTAATAAATATACTACAAGCTGTAGTTTGTTGGTCTGTCTGTCTGTTTAGTACTCAGGTACCAAACTCAGGGTTTTATTATTGAGGTATATCCCCCGCTTTTTTATTTTTTGAGAGGAAGTCCCACTAAGTTATTAACTTGCCAAAAATAACCTCAAATTGAGACTCTCCTCTCTTAGCCTCCCAGAGTACTGGCATTAAAGGTGGACTTCCCCAACTGGCTTTCTGCTACAGACATTTTATGCAGATCTGAAAATTATTTTAAAGTCTAATTAAACCCTAAAATAAATTATTCTTCCAATTACAGGTTTGACAAAGACCGTCCTAATTTGAGAATGCACTACCATCTGGGATTTGTAACATAAGCAGAATCATAGTTCGACAGTACAAGTATATTCTGCTGAGTGGAAACCCCACAGCACAAGTAACTATTTCTTAAAAAAAAAAAAAAAAAATTAAACCAATAGTAAAAGAGAACGATAAGATGAAAACGGAATTTGTAGACTAAAAAACTAAAGACAAGATAACAGACATATCAACCACTGCAGATGTGTAAAACTTATACTGATGCTAATTCAACACACAAAAAAAGAAAATATGCATTTATGACAAGTAGATAACAATAAGAAATTATTAATTTTTTAGGTATGAAAATGGTATGATTATGTTTTCAAAAAAGAGCTCTTATCTTTTGGAGATATATAATTAAATATTTCCAGATCACATGAGATGATGCCTGTTTTCTGATTCAGAATACTAAAACAAAGTGGTCATATAGGTAAAACAAGACTGTTCATGAATCTGTAACTGTTAAACTGGGTCATGAGGGGTCATTAAGCTTTTCCACTTCTATATTATGTCTAGAAGTTTCCATAATGAATGAAAATTTTTAAAAAACCACAAAAACTAAAATGACATAGGCATGGTGGTGCATATCCAGCACGATGACAATGAGGATGGCACAGCCTCGGCTACACAGTGATTTCAAGGCCAACATGGACTATATAGTGAGAACATGTCAAAAAAAATGGGAAAAGGAAAATCCACATCAAAAAGAATATAAAAAAACATACCAAAGGTCATCAAAGAACTAGCAACTAAAGCTCTATAAACCAGTAGGAGAAAGAAAAAACGCGATGGTTAAAAAAGAAAACAAGAAACAAAGCTTATGCATATTGGGGGTGAGGTGGGGGGGTTGTAGGGTGGATAAGGGAATGGGAAAAAAATGAGAATTAAGTCATATCACATACTGGTACAAATTCTCAATGTTAAGTGTGATCATGATGTGTACATAAAATGTACCAATAAAGATTCAAATCTAAAAAAAAATCTATAAACCAATAACATAAAAATACAATGCCAATTTTTAAAAAATGGAGACAGACTTAAATAGGAATATATTAAAAGGAAGGGAGAAAAATCAAAATGGCTAATGCACATGGAAAAAAGGAACTCAAGCTCATAAGTAACAGGCAAACACAAGTGAAAATCTCAGTGAAACAGCATCAAATATCCACCAGATGTACATTTACAATGTCTACCAATGGGTCACACCATTCAGGACTCCTCCTAGAAATCCAGGAGCTAGTCTCCCTCTTCTTTTTCTCTTTATTTCCAATAAAACTTTCTTAACAAGGGAAGGGAAAGGAAGGGGAGGGGAGGACAGGCAAGGGAAGGGGAGGACAGGAGAGGAAAGGACAGAAGAAAAATAAAATAAAATGTCTACCAACATAGTATCAGGTGTTGGCAAGGACACAAACCAACTGTAACCTCACACATTGCTGGTAAGTTTGCAAACTGATACAACTCTTGAAAAACTATTTTTCCATTATCTAAAAATGTGAACAATGCATGTAACCTATAACCCAGCAGTTGCATTCCTAGGTTTCTATCTTAGGGAAATTGCCCTGGAGTACACAAAGGCAAATATCACCAAGGAAGTTTATAACATCACCGTTTAAAGCCCTAAGCTAAAAATATACAAAAACCAACCAAAGTAGAGCAGATAAACAAATGGATAATTTACATAATGGAATTCTACAGAACAATAAAGTGAATGAACTGTAGAAGTATATACAACACAGATTGGCTCTTAAGCAGAATAAGGAAAAGAACAAAAATAAGTAATAGAGCCAGTCTAATGTGTTCTAATTATATCATGTTTAAAACAAGGCAAAGTCAGACCAAATGGTACGATGATATACACATATAAATATGAACTGTAAGGAAAAGCAAGAAAATGATTACTATTTTCATGACAGCATGAAGTACAGTTAGCTCCAGAAGAAAGGAAGGAGGCTTAAGTGGGCAAAAATCACAAGAGTATTATTCATTTCTTGAAAATCTAACAAACTCTAATCTCCCATTTATCAGTTTTTAAAGAAATGTTAAAACAGTTTTTCAAAGTTTTTGAGGAAAATCAAATTTTCTCACAAAAGTACTTTTTAAGGATATGCTTCACCAGAAGGAAACAGCAAAGGGAAAAGGAAGATGACGCAGGATCCAACACGTGACAGAAAGGCAAAGGAAATCTCCCAGGGTGATGTGAGAGCGGGGTTGAAGAACAAATGGTTCAGATAAGAATGTGATTAAAGGGTCCAGATGCACAGTCCTGGAAAAAACAACAGACTGTATTTTGATCCAGTGATTCAGTGTGAGTAACAGGGTGGTAAACAACTAAAATTTAGGGGCAAAATATTAAATCTAGAGAAAAGTTGTAAATATTCACCACAGTCATGGAATAAGACTTGACTATAAAGGTATATGTCTACCTTAGAAAGACTCAGGGTGGGGAAGAACACACAAGAGCTGCAAGTTAAGAACTAACCTATCCTTTTTCATTGTAGGAGTTCAACAGATATTTCAAACTAAAATTTCAAGAACAAAATAAACATGCAAATTAGAAATATAAAGGTCACCATGTAAAGAAATAGCTTTTTAAAAAGTTGAAAAGTATCTTCCTCAAAAGAGTAGGAAACAGCTGGGCATGGTAGCACATGCCTATGATGATCCCAGCACTTGGGAGGCTGAGGAAAAGCTAACTGCAAGTTCAAGGCCAACCTGGGTCACTATAGTGAGTTCAAGGTCAGCTTGAACTACATAGTGAGACTGTCTCAACATCACCCCAAATATGTATTAACTTTGATGAAAGTGAAATTAAAATTCAGCATCTGTTTCACAAGCGACAGACACATATAACTTTACAATTTCAAATTTCTATCACATGTAGGTGTGTGTATATATACATCAATATACATGTATGTGTGGTTATATATGGCCTATTTTTAAAAAGTTAAAAAAGGCTTATCCTTTCAATTTGAAAATAAGTTAGACTTAAAAGTAATAATTACATGCCTTTTTCCCGTTTAAAATACCAGAAAATTACAAATTAATGTATATGTAAAATATAGCAAACTTATCAAGACCATAATTAAATACAGAAATTTTACCTTGTAAAAGTTTCCATATGACTTTCGAATATTGATCCACTTTTTGGCAAAAGAAGGATACTTGAGTCTGCTGAGTTGGCACTGAATGTTCAAGAACTTACTCATATCCCATGAACTTATAAACCAATACAAGAAAAAAGATGGACAAAATACCGTATTAGTCTTACAAATAAATGTTTTAAGTGATTACTTTCATTTCCATGCTCTTCTCATATACATCGAATAAACTTAAATAATTAACCTTACTTCCCACAAAATACTACATCAAAAATGAACCTTAAAAAAGAAAAAAGTTGGACACATTAATCCTTAATGTTTTTACAGTTCTGATACACGGGCAGATCTTGCTGAGTATTTCTTTGTAATTCTCAAGTAATTGCTAGGCTAATATAAAAGGATGCTGTTAGTTATTGTATCAGTAAACTTTTTAAAGGCACATTTTCAACTAAAACAATTTCACAAACTTTTAAACTTAGAGAAAAAGGGTTACAGTATATTCTGTTCCACTCAGCACATTATTTTCCCAACACCAATCAACTTCTTAGTCAGGAAGCCTCACACTGTATAATCTGGAAACTGTATTGGTTCATGCACGGCTCTTCTTAGACAAAAGCAATCAGAAGAGTTGTAGAAATTATAATCATTAGCAGAAAATAATACTCTCACTTCAGCTGCTTATATTGAAATAGGAATACTTTCAACTTTTAACTTTAAGAAAATTAAGCTGGGTACAGCACTGCGGACCATATAATACTAGCACTCTGGTAGGCTGAAGCAGGAAAATTGCAAATTCAAGTCCTGCCTGGCCAATTTAGACCCTTAGCATGGACCTGTCCCAACATAAAAGGGTTAGGGATACAGCTTAGTGGAAAGACTGTGGGTTCAACTCCTGGTAGCACAAAAAGGAAATAAAGAAATAGATGATGTCTGTTCCTAGGATCCTATTGTTTGTGTGCATATTCAATATCTTAAAGCAAACTCTACCCACTCCAAGCTGCTTGCTGAGTTGTCCAAATTATTTCTGAAAGAACCACTTGTCATTTTTATTAGTGCTGATTACAAAACCACACAAATTTTGAACAAACTGTTCCAAAATGTGAGGAGTTTTATACCTGTACATACTGTTAGGACAAAAATATCTGTCAATGTTAGCGAGAACACTGCCTACTCATGTTGAAAATCAGCAACAGACTTCTAAAAAGGTCCATTTTTGAAGTTTTCCAAATTATGATATGACTGAATTCAATGTTCTTCTCTTGTACCAGGATACAAAATCCTCTCTGTTGGTAACATTTCAGCTTTACAGCACAAACTGCCCAGAGTTCAAAACAGAAGCCCTGTTTAGGACTTTCTTCTTCAATCTTTTTTTTTTTTTTTTTTTTTTTTTAGGTTTTTTGAGACAGGGTCTCGCTTTGTGGTTCAGGCTGGCCCTGAGCTCAGCCTCAAACTCACATCACAACCCTCCTGCCTCTGCCTCCCGAGTGCTGGGATTACAGGCGTGAGCCACCACGCCCGGCACTATGGTACGTGGTACTGGTTGCTGCTGGGTGTGAGTCTCCACACCCAGTATTGTTATGTGGTTACCGGGAAATCGAACCCGGGCCCTTGCGCTTGCAAGACAGGCGCCGGAACCACTGAGCTAACTCCCCGGCCCTCTTCTTCAATCTTAATGGCATATGATACAGAGTCCCTGTTTTTAAGCTTTCTGACACATTCATTTATTTTTTCATTTATGGAAGACTATCAGGTAATATAAGTCTTTATTCTGAGAGGATTTTTAATTTCTTTGGAAAGACCACACATGAAAATATCAGAATATATAGTTAGAATTGTATGTATCATAAAGGCTATTACGCAAGACTTTAAGAGAAAGAAGACAAATGTGGTGGTAGTATCAGCATAAAACACAGGAAGGCTTTGATGATGAGCAAAGGAGAAGAAAGTCTCTCAGTGGACAGGAAGGGCTTCAGCCTTGTACAACGGAAGCATAAATCATGTGAATATGTGGGAACATGACTATAGTAGGAAGAAATAGCAGTAGATGGGTTACTCTAAAACAGGGTGGGTAGAATGAAATGCGAGAACTTTAAAGGTTGACCTTTGTGAATAAGTCAATGTCATGATAAAAACAGGCTTTTAGAAAAGTCATTTTATTTTCAAATGTTAATATTTGTCCTTCCAGTCTTTAAATTCTGCACTAGACTGTTACCACTGCTCTCTATCTCATCTCTAGGATTCAAAGGGAAGTAGGAAAAAGGAATGTAAAAGGAAAAATTATATTTAGCAAGTGACCATAAAATCTTTAAGAAATATTTTAGTGATTATTCTAAAAGATAAATCAACTAGGAAATCTAGAAAGAGTGCATTTTTTAAAAAAAGATAATTTTCCTAACTACTTACCCATCTGTTAATATGCAGTATTTATATTTTGTTCCTAATTCCTTCGACTTCATCCAGTCAATTACTTTTTTCAGTACCTGAGGGAAAGTGTCAGCTCCATCTACCTGATCCTGAGGATAAAAAAACAGAAGACATGAAAATCAAGGTGACTACTTACAGTACTACAAGACACCCAGATATAAACTGGAGGGAAACGGCACCAAAAAACCTCTTCAATCCACCTAAAGTTTCATTTAAGATAATTACAAACTGTTCGTTACCAGGTGTGGTGGTACATGCCTTTAATTCTAGCAGTCTGGAAAGCTGAGGCAGAAGGATCTAAAGTTTGAGCCCTGCCTTGGCAACTTCACACTTATTGAGATGGTTTCAAAATAAAAATTTAAAAATCTAAGATTCAAAATCTGCTGGACATGGTGGCTCAGACCTGTAATCCCAGCACTAGGGAGGCAGAAGCAGGAGGATTGCTGTAAGTTCGAGGCTAGCCTGGGCTACATAGTGAATTCAGGATCAGTAAAACCTTGTCTCAAAAATAAATAAATAAATAAATAAGATTTAAGATCATCCTCAATGGCTCATTTTTTTTTTTAAATTTTATTTTTGAGTTAGGGTATCACTATGTAGTTTAGTCTGGCCTTGAATTTAGTGATCCTCCTGCTTGGCCTCTAAGTGCTGGGATTACAGGAATGAGCCACTGCTGGGTTCTCAGTAGCTCATTTCTTAAAAGGGCTAAACCTATTGGCTTACTGAGAAAAAGGAACTCAATTGACAACTACAGCTGCTTAAGCGGTCTCTTTATCTCAAATTTTATGCCTTTCTATAGCACACTACACAATGCTGCCAGACTCTAGATTTCCTAAAAATTAAATCTGACCTATCAAGCACTCACACTCCAAACATCTTCCACTCTCCAAGGTTATTAGGATAAAAGGATATGTGAGACCCTTTGTTCTGGTTTGTCTCTGCCTACCTACCTCACCCATTTTCTCACCTAATCCACACATACTGGGACATCCTGAGCTACATGAAATTCTGCCATTCTATACATGATATGCCTATTCTTTCCTGCCTATTTGTCTTCCATGACTCAGGCCAAATTAACCAACATGATGAAACTTGTCCCAAGACAGCTATGTCATATACTGAAGCTGCTCTGGTTTATATCTAGATGTCCCCAAGAGCCTCACGTGCTCAAAGGAAGGGTGTCTGGAAGTAGACTGAATTACAGGACCTGATAGATAACCTCCTGTTAGGGGACAGAATCGAGTCAGGAGACGTGGTTTGGGTTATTTCTCCTTTCTTAGCTCCTCCCTTCACCCTCTCTGCTTCCTGGATGCCATGAGATAAATAATTACTCCTCTGCCTGCACCTATCCATTATGCTCTTCTGCCTTGGAGTCAGCAAATAGGGACTGAAACATCTACCAACTAAAAATCTTTCCTCCTTTCAGTTGTTAGGGCCAGGTATTTTGCCCCACCAAGGAAAGTGACTGAGACATATTTTGGTACAAGGAATGGGGTCACTGCTGTGATTACCTGTCAATATGGCTCAGGAACCTCAGACTGGCTTACAAATGTTTGGGAAGGTCTGAAGATGCTGGCTAGAGAAGGAACTCAGAAAGCTGTACACTGAGCTTGAGGTGTGATACTGGTCACAGCTCAGAAGAGAGTACTGTTAAAAATGCAGATACTAAAGACCACGCTCAGGAAGACTCCTTTGGCAGCTGGGATTGTAAACTATATATGATATGCTCTGGCAGGAAATACGTCCACATTTTGCTCATGTAGGAGGCTAAGATTAAGGGTGGCAGACTAACATGGATCAGGAAACTCTAAGGGAGCCCAGTACTGGAGCTGTGACACTGATACTGCTGGGAACTGAGTGAGGTTTATATTGAAAATCAGAAGCAATAAAGTCCACTTCCAATGAAGTCTGATTCCCAGGATTCAGTTCACAGTATTCAGACAAGCATGCAATGGCCTCTGCAGACATATGATGAAGCCTGGCTATTGCTCAAGTTGACAGAAGATCTTGGCATCATCCACATAGTGCTGATTTTACAGATATGCACAGTGCAATAGTGGTGGCCTCTACCCAGACTTTAAAAGAATGCCTGAACATGTGCACGGTGACACATACCTGTAGTAATGGCACTCTGGAGGTTGATACAGGAGGATCACTGCAAGAACAAGACCAGCCTAAGCTACGTAGTGAGTTAAGGAAGAACTAAACTACATAGTGAGACCGTGTCTCAAAAAGCAAGCAAACAAATAAATAACTATATAAATAAAGAAAAGAAAACCTGGGACTTCAGACAGTGTAGAGAAAGCAGGATATGAAGCTGTAAAAGTGACACGAAAAGTGCACTGAAGACCCCAGGAGGCTGAAGAAGGCCAAAACAAAAAATGCCTGAGGGAAGCCTCAAGGAATGAGCAAAGCCAGCCTGAAGAGTAGCCATGAGGGCTACAACCACTGGCAATGCTGTAGGAATAGGGCCATTATCCACGTAGTGCTCCAAAGCCCAAGCCCCTTGGAGCTCACATCTTACCACATCTTGCCCCAGGTGCTAGACAAGGCTGTAGGATTTACTGTTTACCCTGCTGGGTTTTAGTCCTGCTTTGATTCCATTCCTTTTTAATCTTCTTCTTCTTTCTTTTTAGAATGGGGATGTTTACCCTATGCCATCAGATGTAGGCAGTGTTTAACTTACTTTTTGATTTTTACAAAGATAAGGATTTGCCTTAAGTCTTAGAGGAGACTTTGAACTTAAGACTTTACATGGACTAAATACATCTTGCATAAATAGGTACACATGAGTCTTTGGGGGGTCAGGGGCAGAATATTATGGTTTATATCTACATGTTCCTCAACAGCCCCATATGCTTCACATACAGGGCTTTTGGAAGGTGACTAGGCTACAGAGGCTTATAGTTAACTTGCTGTTAGGAGGTAGGGTCTTGTCAGAAGAGGTGGGTCACTGGGTGTGGCCTAGAAGGGTATATATCTCTCTTTCCAGCTCTTGCCTTCACTTTGCTTCCTGGATGCTGCATGGTGAACAGCTTTCCTCCAACCAGGTCCTACCATCCCATCATTTTACCTTCGACCCAGGTCACTAGAGACTGAAACCTCTCCCAACTGTAAGTCAAACTAATCCACCTTTTAGTTGGGGGTTTTGGGTGTTGGGGCCCAGAAATAAGAAAAATGGCTGAGATACTTTTCATAGATCCAAGAATACCTTGATAAAACAGCCTTGTGACTACTTGTCACTCTTCTTAACTGGATGACCACTGAATTATTCTGTCTCTCCTTCTGGCTTACAGACTTTAAGGGAGCTGAGGATGAAAGCTGACTCAATTGTCTCTGAATTCTTAGTATACTATGGTAGTTCTAAAATATGTGTGGAGTGAATGAATAAATGAAGGAAATAAATAAATGAATCAAAAATCTACATGTCAGAAAACAAAACACCAGAGTCTAAAAATAAATAATAATAAAGTTATATATAAAGTCAAGATGTAGCCAGACATAGCACATACTTGCAATCTTAGCACACAGGAAGCTAAGGCAGGAGGATTATAAATTTCAGGACAACCTAGACTAAGGAGGAACACAGAAAGGGAGGGAGGAAAGCAAAAGAAGAGAGGGAGCGAGTTGGGGGAATGGGAAGGAGGGAGGGGCAGGGAGGAAGACAGAGAGAGGGAAAGGGAGTATAAAGAGGAAGGGATAGAGTGGTAGAAGGAGGGAGGGGGAAAGGAAAGACTGTAAAAGATACTAAGTTGTGCAGATTAACTTTACTAATGTTCCAGTTTACAAATGAAATCTTTAAATGCATCATTACAATTCCTTAAAGGAAAAGGCTAAGTCAAACATTATCAGATGCGAAATGAGCTTTTTGTTTTTCTTTGTGAGAAAACTTAAAAGTGCTGGACTTTAGCAATCCCCCACCTCAGCCTCTTGTGTAGCTACAGTGAGAGGTATGCACCACTGTCACAGGCTGTATTTTTAAAATTATTATAATACAATCTTTACCAAACAACAAATGTAACACTAAGTTGACCACGATAATGGCTTAAAGTCTTTATAAGACAAATTTTAATTTAAATAGTATTTTCAAACTCTAGTCAAAACTTAAAAAATTATCACCTGAGTAATTCCAGTAAGATTGATGCAGAAATCAGAAAGCTGTGTGTTAATCTCTGGCCTCACATATTGCTGAAATGAATCTTCCTGCAAGAGAAGGATAACATGTTGAGGTAGTTTATGTGACAAATTCAGTCATGGCACTGATCTTTCCAGAATTTTTAAGGATAATTTCCCACACTTAAAACTCTCTAATTTTTTAATTTTAAAATCACCCTTTTGTGGGGGAGGGAGCACCTGGGGACAAGATCCCCAATTCTTTTTGTTTTTTCATTTTTTGTGACAAGGTCTTGCTAGGTGACTAAGTTGCCCAGACTGGGCTTGAATGTGTGGTTCTCCTGACTCAGCCTCCAAGAGTGCTGGGATTACAGATAGGATCAATCATTCAGGACTTGTTTCATAGTTTAAAAAATTTCTGTAAGAATCTCTTGTACTGAGTAATTAGTTTGAAGTAGTTACACAATGTAATAACTACTTGTTATTCTTTGGTTATGAAAACTTATCTGTTCATGAAATATGAAGATTTTAAAAATCTAAGACATAGCAAGTATCTAAAACCAAGTCCTCAAATCAAAATTTAAAAATGTTCTCCTGAGAAGCAAAACACTGATAATTTTGCACGTACTATTTTAAAAACATAAAACCTAATGTATGCAATCTCATACTACAAGAACAGAAGCTTTTAAAATAGTTCTTTTGAAGAAAGGTCAGTACTTACAATAAAATAGCTTCACATTACTTTTCTCATTATCCTTGGATAATCTCCATTTTCACAAAGATTCAATTAAACTAAATTCTAAATAACCCTGATTTTATTGTGTGGGATACAGTAGTTTAAGGATTGATTGGAACTTTGGACCTTTGCACTAAGATACATCCCTAGTCTATCTTAATATTCTGTACTAACAGACAAGTTCTTGTTGAGTCGCTAAACTGTCCAGACCAGAACTCGTGACCCTTCTGCCTTAGGCATCCCAGAGTGCTGGGATCACAGGTGTGCACCACCATGTCCAGCTACTCACAGCATTTTTACAGCTTTTCCAGAAGCTGTCATGCTAGCCTATTTTATGCACATAACTGTAAACTAAATCAGCCCAGTGTTGTCATCAGGCCCTGATTTCTAAATGCCTTTCCTTCTAGTTTAGTGTAGCCTCCTCAGACCAGAACACAGTGAGTTACATTTTTAAATTAAGGACTTGTAGCCTAAGACAGGATCTCACCGTGTAGTTAAGGCTGTCCCTGAACTCACAGCAGTCTTGTCTCAGTCTCCCAAGTGCTGAAATTATAGGTAGACACCCTCATGTATGGCAAAAATAAAGGCAATTTCAAAGCATAAAGATTTTCAAGCAGCAACTCTTACTCCCAGTTAGATATAAAGAAAAAGACAATGTATTTTGTGGTACATTTAAACCTTATGAAAAGTAAATGTTTTACTTCCTAAGAATTGTTGCCACACATCAATCTAGTAAGCAGATGAACTATAAATTAGGATTGATAAAAGAGGTGGGCTGTAGTGACACATGCCTATAATTTTAGTAATTTAGGAGGCTGAGGCAGGAAGTTCACAAGCTCAAACTCAGGTTGGACAATTTAGCCACTTAGTAAGATCTTGAATTAAACTAAAGTTTTAAAAAGGAGTGGAGATGTAGTTTAGTACAAAGGCCCTGGGTTCAATCTCTGGTACTGGAGAGGGAAAACTATAATAGAATAAAAGTAAAATATGGTAAGAACACTTTATTCTCCAAAGTTAGATACTCTACTTATCAGACATAACCCAGAAGGAAGAATTACATTTAAATATCAGAAATAAATGAATTTTGCAAAAGTCCTTTTAAGTATATTTTGTTCTGTGAATTTTAATAGAAATTTTAAAAAAAATATGTTACAACTCTTACCATTATAATCAGGCAGTGTTAAATTCAGCGTAATAAGCATAGTCAATTTTTTTCAGTACGTAACGACTGAACCCACATTCTTATGTATGCTAGGCAAGTGTTCTACCATTGAGTTATACCGCAATACCAGTTATTTCATTCCATTTTAATACATCTAACATTAGATTAGAAGGAATTTGCATTTATTAACCATATATTTAAGCATCATTTAGAGGAAAAGTAGAGGATGTAAGGAGGAAACACTGACTATATGGGGTGCTTATAAGATTCTAAACAGGATAACCAGTTGGGCTTTATTTAGAAGTGAAATTTAAGGAAAGACTAGTAGTGAGGGCATCAGCCAGCTATACTTTAGGCAGCAAGAACCAGAGTTAAGTCACTGGGAAACAATGTGAGAGTTAGTCTGGCATTTTTGAGAAATAGGAACAAAATGATCTCATCTTTTTTTATTTCTTTTTTTTTGGAACCCAGATCTCTGCACTGTACTACATCCTCAGCTCTTATTTTTTGTATTTCATGAGAAAAGTCTTGCTAAATCACTGCATTGCTAAACTAAGCAGGCTGAGCTTGAACTGCTGTCCTTCTGCTTTATCTCCGTGTTAGGGTTACAGGTATGTACCACCACAGTGGGTTTCACAATTTTTGATGTGGTTTAGCTATACAGCCCAGCTGGCCTTGAACTCAGGATGACCTTCCTGGGTCAGCTTCCCAAGTGCAGGGGTTATAGGTGTGCACCACCAGGCTGATTACCACTCAAATTTTTAAATGATCATGAAAATCACTATGATGAAACTGGTTGTAAGGTTTCCAAGATAGAAATATACAGACCTATTCAATGGCAAATGTAGCAAATCAGACAAGGTATGATTGGAGCTCAGAGTGGAGTCAGAATACAGGTGCAAACTGGAATCACTAATGGGTTGGATAGGTAATGTGAAAGATAGGAATCTAGGTAACTAAGAAGTATGAGCCGAGCAATCACAGAGATTAGAATTATACATGTAATCCCAGCTACTCAGGAGTAACACAAGCTCAAGGGTAACCTTGAAAACTTAGTGATATCATGTATACTTAAAAAGAGCTGTAGCTCAGTGCTTCCTGGGCTTAATCCCACCAAAAAAGAGTGGGGAAAAAATAGTATCTTTGCACACTGTAAGAACAAGATAGAACAAAATCAGTCTAAATGAGGAGAGAACTGCTAAAGCAATGTTCTTGAATAAGTGAAAGCTAGTGAGTTACACAAGATTATTTGCATTCGTAGCTGTCATTTTTCCTTTTAATTTACTGACCTTTAATCCTCTTTGAATGGGAATATTATAGAAATAGGCTGGATATGAATATAACTAAGAAACTGTGAGAAGCAGAAAGGACCAAACGTATCTCTACACATGGACATCTCCTGACTCTTCTGATTCCATTAGGTACAGATCCTGTGGCTTCAGTGAGGACTCCCAGGAGAAAATTCAGGAATAAAAATGGAGAAAGTATCAGAAATTTCAACAAAAATCCCCCCAAATAGCCAGGAACCAAACAAGAGAAAAGAAAACCAAGAGCCAAAAAAGTTCTCAAGCCAGTTCATTCAACCATGGAGTGACCAGGAAATTCAAAGTTTCCTTGAAGAATGGGAATTTCTTGAAAATGAAAAGTACTTACAAGTGAAGAAGAAAAATTACTTAATGTCAAAAGCAATTGCCCAGCGTCTCAGTCACAGAGGCATAAGGAAGAAGTGGAAAAAGTGTTTACACTTGCTGATAAGTCTGCAGGATTTATACTGGACTATTTGTGAAGCCAATAAGAAACCAAGGAGCAAACCCCTGCCATGTCCTTATGGAGAGGCCATACACAGGATCTTGGGACATGAATGGAATGACAGTGCAGTTTCAGGCCCTGTCTGGGAAGAAGCTGCTGTCGTACCTCCCATGTACCAGCCCCAGTATGATTGCGTGCCCATTCCCTTTGAAGAACAACTGTGGGCTGTTCCTCATGTGATCTGCACGCAGGAACCCTGGATACCCCAGTGCGAGCCCTGGAATATGAACACTCCAGTGGTAATTCCACACCCGCCTGCCTTTCTCCCAGCAGTCCCTGTCCCGCATCAGCCAGGAGGTGACTTCTTCTGGCACTAATCTATATTCTATACCCTTAATAAGCACAATTAGAAACTCCATCTCAAGCCTGTTTGAAGATTAACAGAAAAGTATAATTCTACAACTGACGACTCCACTCCTTCCTTTTCCCAGTCAACACAGAATAAAATATGAAGTGAAAACTCTATGCATTTTCATGCACAAAGTCTTCCTTTACTTATTGCCAGTGTTTCTGCTGCACCATGAATATCAAAGGCATGACTTTTGGGTGGATGAAATGCTATGACATATCCTCACTTCAATTTTGTAAAGCAAAAAGTATCTTGGAAAGAACATTCTATTTTTTCCTAAACTAAGAATGCACTGACCATAAATACTTAAAGCATATAGATGACTTTGAAACTGTTATACAAAGTTGTTTCTCCCATAAACTTCCTATCAGAAAGATGGCCAACAGCCTAGGCTATAAAGTGAGGTCAAGGCCTGCCTGAACTACACAGTGAGGCCTTATCTGAAAAAAAACTAGAAAAATAAAAAAGAAAGATAGGCAGTTGTTGTTGTTTTTTCCCCTGTAAATTATCATACTTTGAGATCAGAGAGCAAATCTAGCTGTAATAATGGTCTTCAACCCTGACAGCATATTAGACCACTTGAAAAGTTGTCAGAGCATATTCTATCATGGACAACTAAATTAGTATCTGTGGGACCAAGAATTAGAGTTTTGTCTTTTTTTTTTGGCTTCCCAAGAGATTCCAATGTCTACACAGATATTTTAAGCAAATGGGTGGGAGGCAAAATTG
Source organism: Petromus typicus (assembly GCA_004026965.1). Taxonomy (NCBI): domain Eukaryota; kingdom Metazoa; phylum Chordata; class Mammalia; order Rodentia; family Petromuridae; genus Petromus; species Petromus typicus. Next base: position 21,157 of record PVIR01008178.1, read on the forward strand.
TGATTTTAGCTATTAGAACAGGACAGAAGCAGTTTCTGAAATTGCTTTACTGGTATTTCCATTAATCAAGCTGATATAAAGTTTAGCAAAAAAAGTTCACTTAAGAATTTTAATTCTCGATAAAATGAAAATGAGATCCAACTTACTAAAGAAGACTGGAATACTGTGAAAAATAAAATATAGCAATTCACTTACTATTTCTAAGGTGTGCGTATTCAGTAAAACAACAGGAAACTCAATTATCTCATGTATAAACTCGGGTGGGTTACCCTCTTCACAAGTGGCTTCAAAGTCAATAATACAAATGTAGTCATAGTAACTGTCAGCACAGTTACTCTCTTTCAACATCAGCTTCTGCTTCTTATAATAGTTTTTCAGTCTCTTCTTTAGTACATCCTTTACTCCTCTAAGTAAAAGAAGAATAAAATTTACTAAGGTGAATTTTACAGTCAAGAATCACAACTCTTACCTGTGGACTGAATACTGACAGTCACTTCGTAATTTAGCAAACGCTAGCTAAAATAAAGGAAAGCAAGGGTCAGAGATAGGTCAGCAAAAAGCTAATACACATAAGACATTTATTACAACATGAACATTTCCCTTCACAAGCAACTTATTATTTAATAGTACAGTGGTTATCTCAGTTTACAAAACTTAATTTATTTTACAGTTCTGAGGAAAATGATTGCATTTGTGTTTGTGTGGGGAATATGGCTATGTTCATATTTGTCACTCAAGGCAGTTCGTGAGCAGAAGGAAAATTCTACCAAATATTTTTGTTTGTAGAATGAATTGTTCATAAACAGAAGCATTCATGAACCAAAGTGCCACTGTGCCGAAGACCATTTTCTCCAATAAGATGATACATAAACCAAGAAGTCACAACCAGTGCTCAGACTTTACTGTTAATTGGTTGAAAACAATATTGGTCTGTAAATTTTAAAAGTAGTAAAACTAAAAAGATGTGCACTGTTATGAATGTGTGGTATGAGGTGAGTCATTTTGGTCACAGTCAAATTAGTTTAGTTACTTCAAAACAAAAACTCTTTCTACTCTTTTTAGCCTTTTTTATACTTTTATATATATATATTTTTTGGTGTTGAGGACTGAATTTATTACCTTCATAGAGCTACAGTCCCAGCCTCACTTTTAAAAAAAGGCCCAAACTGCCAGGCTAGGCTCCATCTCGCAATCATTTGATCTCCCAGAGTGTTGGGATTTCAGGCATGTAATATCCACAACTTGTTATTTCTAAGCTACCAATGAAGCACTAAAAAGGGATTATGCTCAGGAAAAAACACTGATAATCAACCAACTGGTTGTTTTAAGACAAAATGATCTTCCAAATTACAGAAGTGGGGGGTAGATCTCTTGACTCCTTTTATACAACTGTAGATTGCTTTGTCTTTGTCTTCCTTTCTGGTGTGTGGGTTTTTGGCTTTTTTTTTTTTTTTTTGAGGAACACAATTGACTAAAGGGTTGCCTGCAAATTCTATGGTACCTGTCACCTTTAACATCTCCCTTGCTCCTCTACATTTAAATTCTAAACATTATTACCAACTCCAACTGTGAAAAGTATTCAGAAACTGGTTCTTTCTAATTTTTTTCACTGTGGCTATTAGTTTCTTGAACTATAGAAAGTCTTCCACATCATTCTTTACGTAAGACCTAAGCACTGATGCCAATTTCCTGCCTAAATATCTCTAGTGGCTCTCTGGCTTGTAAGGTAAAATGCAGACTTCAACACAGAGTTCCTTGACAACCTGGCTAACAACTTGTCATTTCTGAATCACTGTCAAACATTACTGTTCCCTCACTGTACACTGGGACATTATATACTGTAGACAAAACATAATGCAAACCATGGTTTGTTTAACTATGGGGCATGCTTTCATATTCTTTCTACTCATTATGGTTGTACATTATAGTTGTACATGATGCTAGGTAATTCTATTCTTTATCAAAAATCTATACATTTTTCTAGACTTCAAAAATCATTCCTATCCCATATTTCAAAACAAAAAGGGATTTGTTTTGTAAGGTATTTTTAAAATTTTAAGTGTATGTATAACTCACTAAACAAAGAAAGGCAGCCAACCAAGGCACACTGTTTTCACATGCAATATATAGCATATTTCAACATGATCAATACTATATTCTGCTTTATTTTTAGAAACTAAAACAAAACAAAACAAAATCCTGTGACCAATCTTTAATATACTTAAAAATCAATACAAATGGCCAAAAGAAAATTTAAAATATCCAATCTCATTAATTCAGTAATTTTGTCAACTACATGAGCATCTAAAAAATTTTTAAACAGACTTATGATTAACCATTAAGTCCATTAGATCACTGAAATATTCAGCCATCTGACTCTGCAATCCTATTTTGTCCAACAGACAGAAACAGAGTTGCACACAAAGATTCATGTACAGATGATTCTTTTTAAAGTGTTTCTAGAAATGTCTTTTTATCAATTTTGTTTCAAAATATTTGTTGCAGTGCTCAGTCCTCATGCAGGCTAGGCAAGCATTTTACCACTGAGTAAATTCCATCCCTTTTTAAAATTTTATTCTGAGATAGGGTCTAAGTTGACCAAGCTGGTCTCAAACTTGAAATCTTTGTATCTTAGTCTATCAAGTAGCTAGAATTAGCAGTACGTGCACCATGAGCAGCTAAGATGATTTTTAATTGCGGTGTGTTTTCAAGATATTCTAAGACAAGCATATACGATATATGCAACTTTAAACCTTTATTACCTGGTTTCCAGCTTGAATTCTGAAAGCTTAGCTCTGAGTTCTTCCTTACTCATTCTATTAATGCATCCATTTGTAATAGCAATTTCTTTGTAAACGGGGTCACTGAAATCACTTCCATTGGAGGTAATGAACTTAGATCCTTTTGTTTCTTGGCCATCAAACCTGGATGGTTGCTTTTTCTTAAAAAAAAAAAAAAAAAAAAAAAAGAACACGGAAAAACAGTTTACTATTAGTCCAAACAACTTAAAATTCGAATTCCTGCAGCATCTTCATGCTACAGTTCAATGAAAAGTGCAATTGATAGGTGAAGGATTGGATAGGAAAGACATGTTTCCAATATAATTTACCCTGATCTATTCTGAATCATAAAATTCTCCAAAGGCAATGAGGCTAAGTAAAAAGAGCTACAAAGCCCCAGGGAACATTTACTGTTAGTCTTTGATCTTCTGTTTTATCTATAAAATAAAGTATAATTGTTTCAGTTGGTAATTAGCAATGGTAAGTAGTATTTGGCAGCAGTATGAGATTACATACAGCTGGCTTCTAATCCCAACCGAGAAGTGACTATTAGTAAATGGCAACTTACTACTGTCATAGGTTATAAACAATATTCCAAATATTACAGATGAGAAAATTTTAAAATGAACATCAGTACTGTACATGTATAAGTCAATAACTTCCTGAGAATTTTATAACCTGACTTAATTTCACAAAGTTAAAAGAAATTGCCCGACACTATACTGAATGGGACCAAAAGATGCAGGGGGAGGACAAAAAGAAAGAGGAAGGGGAAGGAAAAAGAATTATAGTAAACGTTTTTATGGACAGGTGCCAACTACCATGTATGTAATCAATATGTACTTTAACATTTACTAATATTTTTTTAAATTTTAAGGTAAAAAAAATTGCCTAGAAAAACCAAAAGACTACAAATCTGATTCAAAACTTTCTTGTAAGCAAAGAAAATGTATTGCTTCAAAACTCACAATTTTCAAGTTATATATACAGCAGATATTCAGAACTGAAAAGTTACTCTCCTATATATCTTTTTTCTGAAATCAAAATCTATTTTTAAAATAACTCAATTCTGTTCTTGGGCAGATTTAAGTTTCATATGTTAAGTTCCAACACTCATTTGTAAGTTATTTTTCAAAAATAGTTTGATATTTACCATTACTATATTAATGATTGTTAACTTAGTCAAAATCATAATTTACCATATTAACCACAAAAGTTTGTCCCCTTTTAAACTCTGATATAGATTAAGTATATAGGGTGCAGCTCCTGGGTTAGCACTGAAATCTATGACTATTTCTTTTTTTATTTTATTTTATTGGTACACTTTTATATACATTATGATCACAGTCAACATTGAGGGTTTGTAACAATACGTGACACTTTTTTTTTCTTTTTTTTTTTTGAGACAGAGTTTCGCTTTGTAGGTCAGGCTAGTCCTGAGCTCAGCCTCAAACTCACATCGCAGCAATCCTCCTGCCTCTGCCTCCCAAGTGCTGGGATTACAGGTGTGAGCCACCACGCCCGGCACTGTGGTATGTGGTACTGATTGTTGCTGGGGTGAGTCTCCATGTCCAGTATTGTTATGTGGTTACCGGGGATTGAACCCCGATCCTTACGCTTGCAAGCCAGGCGCCGGAACTACTGAGCTATATCCCCGGCCCTTAAGATTTAATCTTAAGATTAAAATTTTTCCAAGAGTTCTGATGAAATTCAAAGCTATAATTAAAATATAAAAATACATCAGCTATCAGTTTACTAAACAACCAAACCTAGGGATAATGAAAATTTACTAACTGAATCCCAACAAAAAACTGATTGAGATTGAAAAAAATTTGTATATTCATTGAAGAACACCCAACAGTATGTTGCTAACAGATATGACAGTCACCAAAACCAGTTTGGGACATAGATTCAACCTTCAAGTTCCCGTACCTCAAAGTTTCAAGACTTCCAAACATAGTGAAATACGAACAGTATTAAACACGAACTTTTGAATTTTATTTTTTAAAATTGACTTGATAGTACTGACAAAATTATCTCAGAATAAAGGTGGACCTCCTGCAATGTTAGCAACTTAAGGAGAATGAGGTAACTATGGAGGAAAAGCGCATGGGGGCAAAGGGAACATACAGACCTTTCTATCAAGTAGAAAGCCCTTAAATGGAAGGAGCAAACGTGCTAGAAAGCCACTTGCAAACAGCCACTTTATGATGTGCTCAACATGTGTCTGTTAGTGCAAGAAAACAATTTTAACATTAGATTATTTACAATCCCTAGGTAAATAACTATATTCATTAAATGGTAAGCTTTAAAAGTGTTTCGTAACTTTGCCAAGATCGCTATATACCTCATAGTCTTTGAGACAGTAGGAAACGGGTAAAAACTAGAGGCAACGCTCCAATTCACAGGTAGGACCCAGGTTGCTAAGGCTGAGCGGTAGAAGGCTGGCTGATCCCGCCTTAGCACGCTCATATTTAAGAAAAAAAGGAACTTAAAAGTGGCACATTCAGGGCATATAGTGCTTTTTAAAATGAACCTTACTGATTAGTGACAATGGCTTGGGAGAATGACAAGAGTGGCAGTGAACGCAAAATGTCTAGAGCAAAATTCCCACTCAGCTTCCGAAACCACAGCTCCCAGAACTTCTCCGCCTAGTTACTGTCACCCAGGGAGATTTCGGCCCCGAGCTTTGTCAGTCATTAGGGGTCTGGGGCTGGGGCAAAGGGAACGCGGCCAGGCTGCAGTGCCGCGGACCCCTGGAACCGAAGGGGACCAGCGCCGGGGGCGCGGGCCAAATGCTCACCGCCAGGTTCGGACGCGGCGCCTCCTCACCCTGCCGTACGGCCTCACCGCCCGGCTGCCTGCTCTTCTCATCCTCCATGCCGGCTCTCGCGCCAGAAGACAGCTGTTGCCAGCCCCTAAGTCCCAAATCCTCGCTCTCCCCTGTGGTAAAATTACTAGACTGCCGTTCCCGCGGCAGCAGCCACACAAACTAAGGCGGACACCTCCCACTTCCGGAGCGTGTGGCGTCCGCACGCCGCGCAGGCGCAATGAGAGGACGCGGGCGGGACGCGCGCGCAACTGCCGCCGGGGATGGCGGGAAGAGACGGAGGCGCGCGCGGGACAGGAGTGGGCTTGGACGGCGGGGCCTCTTGAGGTTAAGACCCAGGCGCTGCGGCGCGCGGCCTGAGTAAACCTCCCTCAGCATTTCTTCCTTTCCAGGGCCTTCTCAATGAACTACATCCTCACCTTATTTTTTGTATTTTAGACGAGGTTTTGTTCAGTCGCTAAATAGCCCAGGCTGGGCTAGAACTTCCCATCCTCCTGCCTCAGCTCCTAAAGTGCTACGATTGCTGGCGTGCATCACCGCCCCCTGCCGGCCCAGCAAGATTTTTTGAAGGGGGGAAAAAAAAACGCATCGTAGAGAAACAACTGTAGCAAAACGTATTTATTGAATAGTGTGCATTTCCTGTGGGACGTCTACGACTTCTACTTTTAGGCAAGAGTAAATGGATCTGGACTTTGTGTCCCGCGCTAAGCAGTTGGCAAACTGAATAAAACACAGAATGCACGAAAGTACTCTTCAGGCGGGGACTACAGGCGGCTCTGGATTATTTTACCTCAGAGAGCAACAAGCGAGAGGAGCCCTGTAGCGATCGCCTTGACTTTCTGCCTACAGGCAGTGTCAGTGTGTGAGCCGCGAAAGGAAACAGCCCCAGGGCTCCTGAGTTGAGAGTATAGGGGTTAGAGTTTAGGGACCTGGAGGACAAGCTGGTCGACTTCTGGAAACCTGTTTTGGAGTATCTTTGAAGCTTTAACTGAACACAAATCGAGCCAGGAAAACAGTCAGTAGGCAGAAGTAAGCCAATGAGCTATCGGTACTCAAAAAGGTCGGAATGATTTTAAGCTCCTAGCCAGCGGAATGGAAAGACTTGACAGTGTGGAACTTTAATACTCTACCGCCCAGAGGAAAGGGCAGTGTAGAACCGTCAAAAGCACTTAAAAGGATCAGACTGCTCAGTGAGTCAATTTACAGCCTGCTGGAACAAAGTGGAATACTCTGAAAAACTGCAACAAAATCCAAGATCCAACGACGTTAAGTTAAGAATATTTTTATCACTTAGTAAAAATTCAGAGATGCTGGCGTGGTAGTGACAGGAGATCAGGGCATGGCAAAGCTGGGTGGGGAAGTAAGTGTGACCTATTCTTTCCAAGATCCAAGTACACATCAGCAGCTTTTCAATAGGACAGCCTAGACCTGAGGCCAGACTGAGCTGACCTGGCCGTCGCCGGTAGTACACAAAGGACAGTTTTTGCCAGTGTTCTCTCTCTGTGGTTTGATTGCCACCACGTGTACGGTGCACTTCCTTTCCTACTTTGACTTGGCCCAAACTCGCTCTGCAGAGCCTATTTCTTTTCTTACCTTTAAGAAAACTTTGCTACCATTGCACTTGGTCTTGATCAATCCTTTGCTCAGAACAGAAAGAACCTAGAAACCACTTTTAGAAGGAGACTCCACACCCCCAAATCCAGTCACAGTGGTACATGCCTATAATCCCAGAAGCTCAGGAAGATATTAAGTTTGAGGCATACCAAGTGGCAGGAAAATATATAGTCAGTGGAAAGTCAAAACTTTTATAAATATGATAAAAATGTAACCGACAAAGGACTTTAGACACCTTTCGTAAATGTGCTCAATATATTTAGACATCTAAAGGAACGTTTAGAAGGAGAGAGAAAAGGAGACAACGTCTGGAGATAGAATGTATAATATCTGAAATAAATCATGAGTGGTGGAACATACACATAATCTCAGCATTCTGAGAAGCTAAAGTAGGAAGATCATAAGTTCAAGGCCAGTGTGGACAACATTTTTTCTGTCTCAGAAAAAAAGTTTGCAAAAGTAGCTCAGACTTGCATCTTAGTACTGTACTCTGGTTTGTATTGATGAAAAGCCTTCATTCAAAAAATATTCCTTGAGCCATATCTCTATGCCAGGAATGAATAGTGAGCAAAATAGCGAAACCTCTTTGCCCTAGTGGAATTTATATTTAGGAAGTGGAATGCAAACAGATGGGATAGCACATACCTATAATTCCAACACTGGGAAGCTGAAGCAGGAGGATCTCAAATTCAAGCCTAGCCTGATCAACTTAGTGACACAACATGACCATCTTCCAAAATAGAATAAAGAAAAAAGGTCTTGAAATGAAGCTCATTGCAAAGATCCTGGGTTGAGTTCCTAGTCATGCAAAATATTCACAGTATAGAGACAAATAACACCAGGAAAGGGAATGGGGAGTCTCGATGTGAAAGGAAATTCCAATTTTAAATCATAGGGAAGACTTCTCTATAGCATTCCTAAAGTGCATTATTCTACCAAAGACTTGAAGAAGAGAAGAAGCAAACTATTAGAATATCTGGGAGGAGAGAAGTCCAAACGTAGCCAGGAACAAGTGAAAAAGACCTGGACAAGGAATGTGCCTGGATTGCTTAGGAAGCAGCGGTGCCCACTTCTTTCCTGCCACTCTGTGACTGACCAGTGTTGCGTCTGATGAGAGCAGATTTATTCATCTGGGGTTCATAAATGTATACCAATAAAGAATTAGAGATACAGATTTAACAGGAGAAACAAAATCACTGTATTGCAAGGAGGAGAGAAATGAGGTAGAGAGCTACTTCGTTGGAGTGAGGTAGGGAGCCCAGAGCGGGTGCTCAAGGCTCCGTTCTTAACCTCTTTTACTGCAGTACAAGAAAGCATCTCACCCTTGAGAGTTGTTATAACTTGGTTGGTGGGTTTAGGCTCTGAAACCCCTGATGTGGCCACTGACCCTCTCTATTGCCCACGTGTAGGAATGTGGGTAAGCTCCTCTTGGCCTTCTTTGTTTTGTCTAAGTGATATGTTTGAAATTTATAGCAGAGACTTACATTCAAGGCTAAATTAGCAACTAGTAAAGGGATACATGTACATGTTAGTGCATTCACATTGTGAGAGAAACATAGACATGTAAGCATGTATGTATGTATAAGTGCGTGAGTATCCAATTGTGAGCATGTATTTTATATCCTGAGTTTTGTATAGTATAACTTCCTCCCCACTTTATCTTCTTTGTGCTTAACTGGAGGTGAATAGGCATGAATTGGGGCCCTGGAACCAAAGTGAATTACTTATCAGTTCCCCTGCTTCTCTTAATTGTTCTTAGTAGCAAGGTTTAACTGTTTTAGTCAGGATTTTCCAGAAACTTCTCTGAGGCCCTTACTGTTGGGTGCCCATCCCCCAACTTTCCCTATGTCAATACACAGGAAACTAAGTACTTTTAAATGCTCATGTGCTATGACATACTACAAAACACTGAAGGACAAATCCTCATGGTGTAGCACCTCCTGCTTAAGAAAACATCACCAAGGGCCGGGGATTTAGCTCAGTGGTTCTGGCACCTGTCTTGGAAGCGCAAGGACCTGGATTCGATCCCCGGTAACCATATAACAATACTGGGTGTGGAGACCCACCCCAGCAGCAACCAGTACCATGTACCACAGTGCCGGGTGTCGTGGCTCACATGTGTAATCCCAGCACTTGTGAGGCAGAGGCAGGAGGATTGCTGTGATGTGAGTTGGAGGCTGAGCTCAGGGCCAGCCTGAACTACAAAGTGAGACCCTGTCTCAAAAAAAAAAAAAAAAAAACTTAAAAAAAAAAAAAGAGAACATCACCCACAGTTGGACATGTGGAAGAAGCAGTGTTCCTGAAGAGCTCAGAATGGCACAGCCCAAAGGAGAAGTTTCACAGTTGGTTATTCTTGGATTCACCTCAGTGGGAAAATGTACCTACCTTCCATCTAGCTACAATGTCTTTGGATTAGTGTGCGCTCTGTGACAGATTTGCTTGTAATCAGGTAACAGGTTCAGTAAATTACTCGAGGCTTAAGTAGTTATGTAACCATTGCAAAGGGTAGTGTCACTTCTTTTCCCGTTGCTACATGTGCCATTTCCTTCTCTATTCTCCGTTCTCTTGGTGTGGGTTGCCTGATTTAATGCCAATCCCACATCAGTTTTATCACACAGCTTTGAAATATGTCTTAATATCATATAAAACAAGTTTTTCTTCTTTATGCATCTTTTTCAACACTGACATGTATTTTGTGGATTTTTAGTCTTCCACATACATTATAGGAAAAATTCACTGGTTCCAAAAAAAAAAAACAAAAAACAAAAAAAACAACAACAACAACAAAAATTTTGAGTAAGATTGGATTTATGGACCCAGGTGTGTTGGCATACTCCTGTAATCCTATAGTGTTTTGGAAGGCTGAGACAAGAAAATTACAAGTTCAAGTCCAGCCTGGGCAATTTATCAAGACTTTGTGTCAAAATAATCAAACAAACAAAAAGGGTTGGAAGTATAGCTCACTAACATTGTAAAGGCCCTAAATTAAATCCCTAGTACTGTGAAAAAAAATTAAATTCATTAGGTTAATTTGAGGAGAGCTGATACATATATGTTTAATTACACAATTGTAGTAACCCCATTTTTTTGTAGTGCTAGAGATTAAATTCAGGGCTTCACACATGCTTGGAAACTGCTCTATCATTGAACTACATCCCCAAGCCTAGTTTCCCCATTATTGTTGCATTATCTCTTAATATCCCCTCAAAACCTCATGAACAAGTAAGTGAGCCTTTTGAAAGGTGACCAGACCATGAGTGTGATACTGGACTAGTTCACTGATGGGTTTATAGCTGGGTGTGACATTAAAGGTTGACGCTCGGTGAGAAGAAGCAGGTCACTGTGGACTGACCTGCATGAACATGTGTATCCCTGCCTGCCATGTGCCTCTGCTATGCCGCCCTTGGGGTCAGCCAACTACGGACTGAAACTTCCACAAACTGTGAGCTACAATATACCGTTCCTCTTTGGATTTATTGATGTTGAGCAATTTTTTCCCAGCAACAAATAAAGTATGGAATCAAATCACCTATTGTAAAATTGAACTGTGTACCCAGTTTGTCTTTTATGTTTTTTAAAAAGCAAAACTAAAAGGACTGGGATTTAGCTGAGTGACACCATGCCTGCCTTGCAAGCCTAAGGTCCTGAGTTTGATCCCTTGTACAAAGAAAAAAAAAATCTCTACATGTATTTATTTCATGATAATTGAAAATAAACCAGACATTTGCATTTTTACTTTAAAATAAAAATAGTATTTCTGAAATCCACACTGAAAAAAGACAACATCAGTTTCACTCATTGCAATTCACAAAGGTCAATTTTCAAAACACTAAAACTTTCTAGCACCAGAACAAAGATGAGTCTTTCTTTGAAAGATGCCAAACTATTATAGATTATAGATTTTTAAAAGTCAGTTTTGATTTATCTAAAAAGCATCTATCTAATATTTTAAGATAAGTAAGCACAAGATCACCCTACTGAGGTTGTCTCTGGTATTTGCAGGTATTACAGGAGCCCTTAGGACATAAACAAACCAAAACCTGATTCAGGAATGTATTTTTTTCTTGTTGTTTATTTATTTTCACAATTTTACAAATACACGGCACAAAATATGTTGTTTTGATACATAAACACTGTGTAATGATCAAATCGGGATAATCAACTTATTTTCTACTTCACGCATTTAGCATTTCTTCATAGTGAAACAGTTGAAGTCTTCCAGTTATTTCGAAGTAACTATTTAATAACTAGAGTCACCCTATTGTTCAAAACATAGAGAAGGAAGTATAATCACTGTGCAAAACTTGACTTACACAGGGAAAATGTCTAACAGCTGAAATAAGAGTGTATTTTTGTAATTAATAACTGAGTTGCATCTAAACACAAATAGCTGAGCTTCAGTCAGGCTCGGGGGCCCCCAGGGGATCAGACTTTGTAATCAAATTATCTCTGTATCTTATATACGTATTCAGCTAAAAAATCCTGCTTCCCTCACTATACGGTTATATAGATTTCTTTCTCACAGAAATAGCATCTCTGTATATCTGCTTCTTTTTATATTATTTATTTCACTTATCTGTAGTCCCTAAACTGTCCAAAATGTCAGTTTCACTTGTTGTATCTTCTGACTCAGGCAACTTAATGTTATCTATCCACGGCAGCTTCACAGAGGTCACTGTCATCCTTGTCCTCTGACTCTGAACTGACCTCCCGACTATCTGGGAAACTCTTCTGAACTGTCCCCTTCTTTTGAATCTGCCTGATTCATCCCAAATAAGTTGTAAGTGGTGTAACTTTGCCGATGGTCTCATCAATATTGTCAGTCTACAAATGATCTGGGGGAGTGGCTTCCATTTCTTAGCCTCTCATCCTCCTGAGTCTCTGTGGTAGAAAGTTCTCAACTTGATCGAGAATGGATGGACTCCTCTCTATGAACTTTTTGAGAACTAGAAGCTGTTCTGGAATTAGACTTGGAGCTGATGAGCAATTTGTTCCATGGAGTTCCTCAGCCTTTGCCCACCGTCAGCCCAGGTGGTTGATGAAGAGGATGGGCCACTGTGCAACTTGCCATGGAGTCTCCAAGCTTGCTTCCCACGGCTGGCCTGTTTTCAAAATATAATTTTTTCCACAGAAGGCTTACACATCTAGTTAATTGCTAGATACATTATGAGGTCTCTGCCGCTATATATCAGACTATTGTGACTGTTCTTTTTTTTTTTTTTTGTCCAGATAGGAAAAGTTGCTAGATTGCAAAATGGTGGGATTACAGACATGTACCAGCACAGCCAGTGTGAATGTTGCATTTTTAAATTAAAATTTAGATTGGTTATTTGTTGGTTTTTCACCCTAATCTTTGGTGGACTGTTGGGAACCAAGGACAATTTATTCGGACAACTTACTCAGACTTAAGACTTACTTATTGGGGGCCAGGGATTTAGCTCAGTGGTTCTGGTGCATTGCAAGGGCCGTGTTTGATTCCCTGTAACCACATACAACAATACTGGGTGTGGAGACTCACGCCCACCAGCAATCAGTATCACATACCACAGTGCTGGGTGTGGTGGCTTATGCCTATAATCCCAAAATTTGGGAGGCAGAGGCAAGAGTATTGCTGTGAGTTCAAGGCTGAGCTCAGGGCCAGCCTGAACTATAAAGTGAGACCTTGTTTCAAAAAAAAAGACTTAGCTACTGGGATTTACTTACTTGGATTTGAGCATGTCTGGTCTGCCCTGCCCTGCGGGATAAACTACTGGGATTATTGTGGACATCTGCCCCACCCTGTGAGATCCTAAGCTACAAGGATGATTGTACTAAGATTATTGGCCTTGGGACTAACTGGGAATCACTGGGATTTAAGGATATCTGTCATGCTCTATGTAACTTTCAACTGCAGGGATTATTGTGGGCCCACCCTATTTTATGCATGCTAGGATTGTTGGATGAAGGTTTGGTACCAAATAAAGTTGCAGGTGAGCTCATGTTATGGGCTCTTCCACTCCCGCTTCTGCTGCAGTATCTAGTCTTTGGCTGCCACTGCTCAGAGTAGCAAGAGTTGAGCCTGGGTTCAGCCTTTTTCCTCAAGGTTCTGATTTGGTTGTTTGTTGGTTTATTAATCTTTTAACTGTGGAACTATTGGGGAATTGGATTTCGTCACAAGGGTTCTGGTTGAGTCTTCTTCACTGGACAACCACAGTGGACTTTCATAGTTTTCTTATTTATTTGTATAACCACTTTTTATGTTTTTAAGATTTTTTTTTCTAAGATGAATGATCATAATTCTGGAAACAACCATATAGTTCTAGCTCAACTCTTCCTGTCCTTATGACTTTCATTTTTTTTTCTGATTGCAATGGCCAGCAGCCTTTTTAACATGTGAATAGCACTAGTGCTGTCCCAGTTTCATCAAAATGTATATAAAGCATCTATAGTTACTATATTGTCTTCAGCAGATTCCAAGGAATTTTTCTTCAATAATTTGAAAATACAACTTTATTTTCTTCTCATATCCAGTGTTGTTTTGAAAAACATGCCAATGTGATTCTTGCTCCTTTGAAAAAGATCTGTCCTTACCTTGAGGATATCCTCATAAGTGAAATAAATAGGTCACAGATAGGTACATATTGCATCTTTTCTCTGGTATGAGAAAATAAAAATGTAAATGAGTCTTAGAATTGTATGTTATATATTGTGAAATAGAAAATGCTCCAAGTAAAATAGGGTGAAGGGGGAAAAATAATGAGATTATAACAAAAAAGAAAGGAAACAAATTTTATGTATACAGAGGAGCGGTAGGGTGAGTAGAGTTACGGGAAAAAATGAGAATTAAATTGTGTCTTATACTAGTACAAATCCCCATTATGGAGTATAATCATGATGCTTATATGTAATGTACCAATAAAGATTTAAAAAAAAAAAAGATCTATCCTTTGCAGAGAGTACAATTTTCCTGTTGTCACTGGTATTCTAAAATTTCACTATAATGGATCTAATAAGAGATTTTCCAATCTTGTTCCTGTTCAGAACAATGGCTGTGACTTTCACTTTGAAGCCTTTCCTTTTTAGTTTAAGAAAATGTGTCTTCATCATTTATCTTTTTATTATTTCCTTCTTTTGTGGGTTTTTGATACAAGGGCTTGTTATGTATAGGTCAGGATGGTCTAATTCACCTCGCATCACATGCTAGTCTCAAACTTGTCATGATCATCCTGTCTCAACTTCCCAAGTGCTGGGATTACAGGTGTGCATCCCCATAGCCAGTCTTCACCATTGCTTCCTCATTTTTTCTTCTGTCCATCTAGGATTCATAATATTGAAATATTGGCTTTGTGTTTCGACCTTTAATATCTTCCATATTTCTTAGATTTCCCTTTGTATTTCTTTTTTTTGAGACAGGGTCTCGCTTTGTAGTTCAGGCTGGCCCTGAGCTCAGCCTCAAACTCACATCATAGCAATCCTTCTGCCTCTGTCTCCCGAGTGCTGGGATTACAGGCGTGAGCCACCACACCCGGCACTGTGGTATGTGGTACTGGTTGCTGCTGGGGTGAGTCTCCACAGCCAATATTGTATGTGGTTACCGGGTAATTGAACCCGGGCCCTTGCACTTGGAAGACAGGCGCCAGAACCACTGAGCTAACTCCCCGGCCCTCCCTTTGTATTTTCTTGTTTTCATATTTTCTATATCTTTATTTTTCCCAACTGTGTCCTAGAAAACTTCCACAATCCAATTTTATAAATTCCTACCTTATTCTTCAGCTGTCTCTATCCTACATTTTTTCTCATTTGTTATATTTTCCTTCCCATCTATTTTTTGTTTGTTTCTATTGAAACAGGGTCTAACTATGTGGGTTGGGGTGGCTTTGAATTGACTATAACCTAGCCTGACCTCAAAATCCCAGTAGGCCTTCTGTTTTAGCTCTTTGGTGCTAGGATTACACATGTGTGCTACCGTGCTCAGCTCCATTTATTTTATTTATTCAAATGATAACTAGAAACTTTCAATTAAGTTGCTTCAGGAATTGTCACATCAGAAAGGCAGTCATTAGATTATTAAGAAACAAGGACCAAGGGAGAGCCATAGTACTTGACTGTGGCTGAAGTGTGTTTGGTATTTGCGTGTGCTTGGTATCAAGCAGTCAACTTGGGTAAAGTGAGAGAGGCATCAATAAAGAACCCATTTAATGATTTGTAGTTTTGGGTTTTGTTTTATTAAACCCTGACAATTTTAACAAGGCAGGCTATGCAACAGGCTTCCCTGGCTGCCAGCATCTTTGCAGTAGATCTTTCACTTTGCTGAGGCCAAATTTATACTATCTTCTTCATCAGAATTTCTCACTCTTTATAACTTATAGTTCCATTTTAAATGGTTTCTTAGTTTTTGGTTGTATTTTTAGGATCTTCCTTTATTTCCTTAAATGTATATATCATGCTTTTTTTTAAAAAAAAATCTTTGATTCATAAGCTCTAATAACTCTAATTTGGTTGGTATTGTTATCAGAGTATATCCAAGCTGCCTGCTACTTGAAGACCAGTATTCAGGAGATGAGAGTTGGTAAGAAAGTTTCTACTTCATTCAAAACCAAGTATTATTGCATATAGCTAAGTTAGTTAGAAACTGTAAGGCAGTTAGACAAAACTGGGCCTTTAGAATAGAAAAACATTTGAGGCACATTCAGTGGTTAGCATTATAAAAAAAAGAGAAAGCGCAATACCCATGTTATTTCTCTAGGAATAAGTAGCAGTGATTGATATTCTAAATAAGTATTAATCACACTGGTGGGTAGCCGAGATCTTTCCAATCTTAGTATACTTGCTACTGAAGTGAGATCTTAACCCATCCCTTCCAGGAAAAGTCCCTGACCCATCCCTCGCATAAAATCCTAGTTCACTCCTTGTATGCTTACTCTATGACTTGCTTCCACATTAGGTCCCCCTTTAATTAATATTACCTACACAGCTATACTTGTTGTAATCTTATTGGTTGGCCATAGTTTAGTCCCAATTCTTGTTCATCTTGTAACTTCTCATTGGAGCAATGTTACCTAAACAACAGTACCTGTAATTTTATTGGTTAACTATAGTTTTGTCCCATCTTGAACCCTCCTTACCGCATAGCTTTGTCCCATAAAAATCCCTGGGAAATAGGATCCCTGGGCAACTCACTTTCCTGTCCCCTTTCTGTCTCTCTTAGACAGAAGCTATCTTTCTCTCAATAAATTTGTCCTACTCTTAATCTCTGTTGTTCTTAGAATTCATTCCTTGATTTTAGAGAGCATAGACTAATGTTTCAAATGTCTAACAGGTTTGGGGAATTATATCTGTTCCCCCTATATCAGTATCTTAGAAAATGGAGGGGATCAGCCTCAAAGCTCCATTTCAGGGAACTTGTAGAGGGAAAAAATAGAAGAAGGGGCAAGAAAGCTATGTGTGGAGCTTGTTATCCAGGGTATGATCCAACTCTTCTGTGGAATATCTTCCCAATGGAACTCAGTCGTAGTCCTCTTTTAGCATAGAAATACAGACTTAGGAGGGGCATCAGATATTCTGGATTTTATAAATCTAAAGAAAGACTTAGCAGTTTATAGGGAACAGGGAAAGGGACATTGCCAGAACTTCTGCCATGGGTCCCTGCCTCCTGTGAGCCACTTCAGCACAAAGCAAATTAAAGAACAGATAGCAAATGAGACTCAGAGTGCAGCTGAGTCTTGGGCATAATCAGTGCTGCTGATGGCAGCAAAGATGAAAGCTCCCAGTTGCCTCCAGTAATTATTGAATACAGTCATGATAAGGAATAGGGAGCCAGAAATGCTTTGAAGCCATCTAGTGAAATACTGCTGAACACTGACGTGATGGTACCAGGCAGAGCTTTTAGGGAGTAAGCAGGAGCTTATCTTGCTTGGATAGTACAAACAGGTATTGGCACTGGGTGGAATTACCAAGCAATCCATTGGCTCACTCAGAAGCCATAGTTCAGAGGAAAGGATTTTAATTAGGATCACCACCATCCGTGATTTTAGAACTACAATTCTGGACAAAGCCAAGGAGACATAAAATGAATAAGGAGAGGCAACAGCCATGTAGGGGAGTAATTCCACCCCAGGCAGCTCTGAAGAAGCAGCTCTGGTATAGTTACACAGTTACAGTGAGAGCAGGTGTGCATCATTTGGCTGCCTGCATCACATGGTCTTTTCTGTCTTTACTCCTACACAGATGACAAATCATTTGAGCTGTGAGCTCAGGTGTCCATGTAGTGTCTGGTAATACCAACTGGAGATGAGCCATGCATAACTTTCCGGACAAATTGAAAAAGGAAGCCACTGAGCGGTAGTCACCAATTACTAAATACTCCCAATTGTTGCTGAATACGCAACTGCCCTACTGGGGAAGTCATGTTGGAGGACACAATTGCCTAGTTTATAATTCACTAGCTCTGGGATTGTTGGGTCAAAAGAGCCAATGCTTAAGTAGGATTGTTTTTCTTTGTTTTGTTCATTTTGCCTGCTGGGGGTGGGACCCTAGGCCTCACACACGCTAGGCAAGTGCTCTAATGTTGAGCTCCACCCCTAGCCCCTGCTCTTGTTTGCATCAGCCCCTTTCCTCTGCTGGGTAACCTAATGCTTTTACCTTGACATACGCCATGGGTGAGCTTAAGATGTTGCTGCTTTTGGCTTTCTTCCAGGCCTCTTATGGCAGCTTCTAGTTAATGACCGTCCTACAGTATTTGAGAACTGCCTCTACACTCCCAAGGAGTTTCTCATTATATTGCTGTTTATTTCCACTCTGTATTTTTCTAGAATTTCTCCAGAATTCACAGGAGAGGGAAGAAGCTAATGAGCTATGAGACTACATTGTTTCTACAAAGGAAGAGAGATAGCTTGTTAGTTTTCTAGGGCTGTGATAATGTAAAATCCCAGAGTAGGTGGCTGTAACAGCAGAAATCTATTTTTCTGTAGTCTTAGAGGGTAAAAATTTCAGATTAAGCTGTTGGCTGGGTTTGTTTCCTATCAGGATTTTTTGCCTGGCTTGTCAGTGGCTATTTTTGCTTGTGTCTTCATGTGTTCCTTCTGAACTGTGTCTCCATTCTCTCTTCTTGTGATAATACCAATCATTTTGAATTAGGACCCACACTAATAACTTCCTTTTAACTTAACTTTAAAGACAAATTTTCAAATACAGTCACATTCTGAGATTCTAGGGTTATGCACTTCAACCTATAAATTTAGGGAACACAAATCATTTCATAAAATATAGCAATCCCACTCTGTTTTGGCCCTGTGAAGTCATGCTTGGCTTCACTTACTTCTCATGTCTTGACTTCTTCCCTCCCCTGGTTTCTGAGGGGCTATCATTGTAACTAAATCTGCCAGTGTCTTCAACTTCATTCCTTGTCAAAAACCTCCAGGACAATAGACTCTTCCAATTTCCTTGCTTGCTCTGAGAGGTTCCCAGAGATCATATGATGGTTGGAGCAGCATCATGATGAATTGCTGACCATCAGCTCCCCTAGGTGCTAACCCTCCCTGGTAATCCTTCGGATTTCTTCTTTTTCCCCTCTGTCTGTCTAAGGCCTCTGCAGGAAACCTCCTCCACCCTGCAGCCACATATGTCCTTCCTACCTTTTCCCTCCTGACAAGCTCACCTTTGGCTTCACAACAGGAACTGTCTCAAGAGAACAGTTGTAGCTATCTACTATCACATCAGTCTGCCCACGTCTGAGTCTTTCTTTCCTCCTTACCTTCATATGTTTGTTGTTCTTCATGATATTTTATATTAGTTTCCATGTATGAAGAAATTGCCCTATAATATTACATAAAATGTTAATTTTCTTGATATCTCCTTAAATTTTGTGTTCAAAGTGATGCTTCCCTCTCATCTTATTCCCAATCCTGCCCCCTCCCTCCATCCCTCCTTCCAGCCTTCATTTTCTGAGATGAATGCAACTACACGTTCCTTCTATTCCCTGCGAAGTCTCCCTTTGAGAACTCTTGAACCTTTGAGTATCCACTCTCTCTTTGATATCTTCTATGTTCCTTGCAAAAGGACCTTTCCCTTTGACATTTAAATCAGCTTGATTCAAAGTTTGCCAACCAAACAAAATGAGATCCTTAACCTCAGAACTTTTACAACCATTGCACTATCTCCTTTTCCTTTTTGGAGCTAACCTTGAGGGATTGTTTCTTTCCCACATGCCCACCTACTCTAATTGGATCCTACCCTCCACCCTCATCTCAGTCCACTGGCATGTGCCTCTCCATGAACGTCCCCATTTGTCTCCATGTGGTCAAACTGAGGAAGCTCTTGTCAGAGCCTTGCGACTTGGCCTTTCAGCTGTGTCCTGTCTCATCCACTGCCCTCGACTTACTGAAGCATTCTCTTCCCTTGGCTCCATGACAGCACAGACACTTGACTTCCAGCTTCCTCCCCTTCTCTCTGGCCATTTTCCTCTTCTATTAAATCTCTCTCCCTCCCACTTTTTTTTTTCTCTTTAAGAGAGAATCTCCAGAAATCTCTAAATTGCTTCAGCCTCTTGCATGACTGGCTTTATGCTGAGATTACATTACCTCCGTCATTCCTTGAATTCACTCTTGGGTGTCAGAGAACATGAACTCAGCATATCAGACAGCTGACAGGTTGGAATCACATCTCCCTTAGGTCACTCGGAGGTCCTCTCTCATCTCCTATATCATCCTTGCATCACTGCCAGGGCTCTGGAATTTCTTTTCTAAGTAAGTGACTGGGTAAAAGGAACTTAGAGGTGTGGCTTGCATAGGCCTGATGGATAACCAAAAATAAGATAAAGCTAGACATCTCTGTCTTCATTTTATCTGTGCTATTACCTTAAGGTTTTAGGTCAGATCTCTGCTCAGCTATGCTTTAGGCACATTAATCACCCAATCAGCATGTGTAATACAAGATTTGTTACCCGAAATTCACCTAGTCTATCTCATCCTCATTCAAGACTGAGGATATTAAGATAAGGGGTGTTTTGGGATTTTTTTGGGGGGGGTTGTTTGGTTGCATAGTGTCATAAAAAAATCCAGTTGTTAAAATAGGCTTATTCTCTACTTTAAAAATACTGTGGCATGAAAGATCCTGTTCTAGGCTATTCTGTCTAGGATCAGAATATGTACCATAACAGCTTGGCTATGGAAAAGACACTTTTGAACATATAGTAACAGTTTTCATGAGTTCCTTATCTGTGGTCAGTGATAGCTATGACATTTATAAAGCTGTGAGAAGATTTGGGTTGAAGTTCTGAGACATTTAATACTATCAAAAAGTACAAAGTCACAACTAATAATAAGACCTGATTCTGGAAATCCTCCAGATACTGTATTAAAGGCTTAAGATACTGTAGCTAAAATGCGTCTTGTCACTGAGAACTTGAGACTACAGGTTGTGGCTGCCTTATTTTAGAATTGTTCAAAGAGATGGAGTAGGTATTAACATCTTATATGAGATTGTGGAAGGAATGAGAAAATAGTGAAGGACTGAAAATCTGTCCTTTGATTCTGGTAGAGCTGTTACAAAAGTATCTCTTCAGTTGTCCCTTCAGGTGTAGCTATGTTGTTACCAATGGCCTTGGGATTAATGCTTCCAAGAATCCAGCTGCTGAACCCAGAAAAGGTCCCCAAAGGACTGGTAATCTGTGCTTAAGACACTAGTGAGACTTTGATTACACTTGAGGAAGAAAAAGGAGACCTGGAGGACTGTGGTTATGATATTCTCTGTACTGTCTTCAAGAATGAGTATGAAAAGAAACTGTCTGTTTGCTGAAGTAAGAAAGAAGCACAGGTAACTGAACATAGGACAGGAAGCTGTCCCTCACCATCCTGCACTGGATGCATGCACATGTGTGCGCCTGTGTGGGTGTATGTCACACTCTCAGAGTATGTAATGTTTATTGTGAGATGTGTGGGGTTGAAGTTTTATGCTATATTTCAGCCAAATTAAATTTTTATTTGTGCATATACTGCCCCTTCTTTCTGTTTCTGGTGTTTAGATGATCTCAAATTAGGCACCAAGAATAACCATTGTGAAAGAGTCATGCTAAAGAAAGCTTTTTAGAGCTCTTTGACTCTAGATAGTGACTCAGTCTGGTCCTGAGCATTTCACAAATAACAGACTCTAGAAAGTTTTATATATGACTAAATATCACATCAGATAGATTTGCTTAAAATGCTTTATGTTTATATGTTTAGCTTGTATTTTGTACAAAAACTGTGTAAGATATATTTAAAGTCTCAATGATATAACAATCTTTCCAAATTTTCCTGATTTCTAGAAGCACAGACATTCAAGAAATATTTGAAAATAAATTTCATTGCTTTTGTTAATGAATCAGCAAATAAAACAGATTGAAAAGAGAAAAAATAGACTTTCCATGATGAGAAAATTCAGGCATTTATTTAAACTATCATTTGGAAGTTATCAAAATTCAACTGAGACTGAGAAACAAGAAAGATTAAAAAAAACATTGAAATACATTGTGTTTTTAAAACCCATAATTTATATTTGCATTTTTAGTTCTGCTTCCTACTTATTTACATTGTATCAGAAATTCAACTTATCATAAAAATTATAGCTTTTTTCTGACTACAAAAGTCATGTATTCTCAATAGAGAAACAATAAAATAGATGTATTTCATTGAGATTTTTGTTTGTTTGATTTTTAAAACAAGTTGGCCTTGAACTCTCAGCAGTGTTCCTGCCTCAGCCTCCTTAGTGTGTGTCACCACACCCATCTCCTTTGATTAGGCTGTGAGAAATCAGTTTCTTGAAGTGCCACCAGAGGGCAGTGTATTCAAACTTGCTCAAGTAGATGCTCCATTAAGTTTTTTATGTGCTGATGAAGGAACTAACATGTTTTCCATTTTAGTTTAAGGAGATAGAAATTAATAAGGAGGAATCAATATTTGTAGTCAGTCAGGATAAGAGTATCTGAATACATTTTAATATTTGAACAGGAGTATCATGAATTATACATGCCTGTAGGTGGTAGGTATTGTGTACTGTTATGATGGGTGTTGTAGATAAAACTTATTCCTCAAATTTGAGGAGTGTTATTGTTTTGGGGGAAATAATTACATAAATACATAGAATAAGACACAATTTGTTATGTCCTAAAACTCACATCACAGGGAAACCTACTGTCATCCTATCTCAACAAAAGCGATAACCACCAGGGCTTTCAGAAGAATGTGCTGTAGATTGGAGGGTTTAAGTAATGGTACAGTATCATGAATGTGAAACCTGTAACAGAGTCATTTATAATCATTTGCGAGCATTATGGACTAGCCTTAATTGTAGACACAACATCTTTATGTGACTGGCAGTACAATCAATGTGTTTCCATCACAGACAAATAAATAATACTTTACATTAGAAGAACACATTGCACGAGGGTGACTCTAGACACAGCTTTGAAGATATCTCATGCGGCTCATGACCATAAAAGAATGGAAACTGAAAGAACAGTTTTGAAGAGATCTGTGTTTGTGAGGAGACAGTGTAAAGATCCTTTCCCCTGGACCGATAGGGTGCAAAAGCTTACTTTCTTCTTCGACTTGAGTCAAGAAAGGTGTTGTGGGCTCCACAGTGTCCTCTGCTGTGGGGACTCGCACCAGGGATTCTGGAGAGCAAGAGTGAAGGAAGATCACAGAGATCACTCCAGGGTGAGGAGAGACACCTCCGCTGCAAGATCAACCTGTATTCCCAGAGCTTGTCGGGACAAAGCAAACATCCAGAAGCAAACCATGAGAATGTGGACACTGGCCTGGAGACTTCTAAAACCTTGGCCAAGGGGCTACCTGGGGCAACAGTGGGCCTGCAACAGAGAATCCTAGGAAGTGGCCATGCCACATGCAGGTGTGGGCATGCATGCACATGGCTTAGCCACCAGGTGAATAGACAGTGTCAACTCTGAAGTCTGGTGCCATGTCCCAGTGGAGCAGAAGTGCAGGGTGGAAAAGAACTGATAGGTGTTTGCCGAGACCAGAGAATGAGAATCCAACAGACCCAGTTGCAATGCATGGGAACTTCTTGCCCACCCTCTTCCTTAGCTTTCTTCCTGTCTCCATTGATGTTCAGTTAGGAGGGTGAGGGAACAGAGAATCCCCAGCCTGCACTCCCAGACCAGGAACTCAGCCCAGGGAAACTGAAAGAAACTGGAAAGTTTTGTCATGGAACATGCTATCCTAAATATCCGAATGAGATTGTATTTCATTTTCCCCACTGGTTTTTTGAGACAGGATCTCTCTGTGTAGCTCAGGTGGTCTTGAACTCATTAGATAGCCTATGTTGGCCTTTAACTCTTACCTGTCCACCTGCTTCAGTCTCCCAAGGGCTGGAATTACAGATCTGTATCACCATACTCACAACACTGTGTTTTGCAACATAATGTGATTTCAAAAGTTTTGTTATGTAAGGATAATCAGAAGCATTAGGAAATAACCTGATTTTATTATGCAAGGGCAGGAAAAGATCTCCCATTGAATAAATTTTGAATGGACAATGAGAACAAAATAGTGATCCTTTCTTAAGATTTCCATGAAATCTTGCTTGTACAACATCTTAGTCATGTATGAATTAAAATTGCTTTTAGTCTTGGAAGCAACCCAGTGAAATAGATCTATTATTCCCACCTTACAGGTCAGAAAATGAGGCATAAAAATTACATCCTTTGCTTAGGGCCACTCAGGCAATAAATGCTAGAGCTGAGATTTGATGATAGAGCTTAACCTTTTAATAGCCATCACAAACTGCTTCCTGGAATCTACAGAAGGTAAATATGTGTAAACAAGGCAACCTTGCCAGGTAAAATGCATCATGATACAGTCAGAACACTTTTTAATATCTTCTGTCTTTATTCCAGATGCCAGGAAAGTCCCTTCTCTATTCAAACTTATTTCCTTGAGAGCATTCTTCTTTGCAAGACTGTAGTAGAATACATTGAAATTAGCCAATTCTTTATTAATTTAGCAATCAGTAAATCATGAATGTTCATGATAGGTCTGTATGATAAGAAGGACAAGTGTGTATGATTCCCGTTATGCAGATGGAGATCTGCATCGGTCATTGTCCTTCCAGGAAAATGGAAAGCAAAGAGGAAATAAATTCTGGGATGCTGACAAAGGAGAGAAGGGGGTCTTACCAAGAGCTCAAAAGCTGCTGCAGTCCCTGGGCTCCATCCACTGAGAGTCTGTTTGGCTCCTTGTATATAGTACTGGTGTTGCCATTGACACAACATTGGTGCCGGAAGGAGAAAAGGGTCCTTGATTCCCACCTGCTTATCTTCTCTTGGAGAAAGGGAACATGGGAAATGACCTGAAGGAAAGCAGAGAGGTGAGGCGAGCAGAGCAGAGAACCAGCAGATCCTGTCTTCTATGGACACAGTTGGAAATTCCATGAGGATATGGGTTAGGGATATTCAGGACTAGATGATGCGTGTGACATTCAGAGTTTACAAGACCCCTTTCACTTCTGACACCAGCTGCAAGATCAGTGATCCTCAAGACTACAAGCAGTTTTGATAGTTTTCTAGGAGGACGGAGAGAGCTCGCTGACAGCTGACTTATTCATAGTTGTAGTTTATTATAGCTGAAGATGACAGATTGGATTCAGCCAAAAGAGGAAGCACATGGGGCAGGGTCCAGGACAGTTCCAAGCGCAAAGCTTCCCATCAAAGGCAGTAATGGCACTAACTCCCCCCAGCAGCAGTGTGTGATATTTTGTATAAAAATTACCATCCAGGGAGGATTACTCAAGCATTGATGTCTTTTTTTAAAGCCTTGATATCATGATTTTTTTATTGGAGTTCAATCACATAGATATAATTGGCCACATATATTAGTTAAACTTAATTCTCAGTCTTTCCAGAGGTTGGTCAGATTATGAAAGGCCCAAAGCTCTTCCTATAAAGTGTGTGTGTGTGTGTGTGTGTGTGTGTGTGTGTGTGTGTGTGTGTGTTTTACTGAGAATCAATTGATCTCAGGGGCTACACACTGAGCTATATTCCCAGTTCCCATTTTGACTTAAAATTTTAAATTTTGAAACAGGTCTTCACAGCACTACTAAGTTGCCCATGCAGAGCTCAAAGTTGGAATTTTTCTCCCCTAACCTCCCAGAACTCTGGAATTACAGTCATGCCACCACACTTGGGTGTAAATTATACTGTTAGTGTAGACTGTCAGGTGTGGCTCTAGGCCTCCAGGTAAAGAAGACACCTTAGCAGAACATTCCTCCCCAGAGCAGAGGACAAAGGCCAGCTCCCTCTTTGGACAAAGTTAAAATTCTGCTGCGTACCAGGTCTTTTCATTCTCAGACTTTGACCAACAGTTCCTTGTTCTATTATCAAAGCCATTTTATATTGTAGATTAGTGTACTCATCAGCTTTCCATCACTGTGACAAAATACTTGAGATAAACAACTTACAAGAAGAAAAAGCTCATTTTGGCCCATAGTTTCAGAGGTCACAGTTTATGATGAGGTGGCTTCATTGCTTTTGGGCCTGAAGCAAGGCAGAATATGGTGCTGGGAGCACGTGGGGGAACAGTGTTGCTCATATCCCCACTAGGAAGCAAAGAGAGACAAGGGGCCAACATCCCAAAGTCCTCCTGGAGAGCATGCTCCCCATGACTTAGGTCATTTCCTACGCTCCACCTACTGGCGATTCCACCCTCAACTGGGCACCAACTAACCCAGAACCTTTGGGGACCACTGAAGATTGAAACCTTAACACCTACAATGCAGAACGGGAATTTAAAAACTGGCTGAGCACACAATCACTCAGTAAGTGGAAAATACATTTTTATTATGTTATTAGAGTTCACTCTGTATAATTCTTGCTAATATTTAAAACATATATAAATAGTTTCCACTTGATCATAACACATGTGATTGATTTAAATTAATTAGAAAAAATATAGTATAGAGAAATTAATTTAAAAGCAGGTTATGTATTATTTTCTTTTAGGATCAATTTTTATGTATTAAAATCTGGGCTAAAGTTTAAAATTGCATCAATAAATTGCATGCTATAAACTTAATGTTTCAATTCTTGCCGTTAGCACATTAAAATAAAATTCATTTATTACAATTTCCATGTTTTATTTGTATGATGAATTAAGAAGGGATATTTTAAACTTCTAAATATAGATACTTCTTTCACTCTTCTGATTGTAGTACTCCAGAGGCTGAGACAAGGGGATCGATAAAAATCCAAGGCTAGTCCAGAATTGATAGTGAAGTCAAGGCCATCCTGGAATACACAGCAAGACTATGTCTCAAAACAAAACAAACATATATATATATATACATACATACATGCATACATAGGTACCTATTCAAATGCATTTCTGTATAAATAACAATTCAGGTTGAAATAGTGTTTATTCTCAATAAATGAAGAATCAAATTAGATTCAACAGTTGTATTTGTTTTCTCTTAAGATCAATTTTTAAGCTTTTTATTAGTATTTGTTTACAACACATAATAATGACATTCATTGTGGAGAATTGGTATATGTACAACATATCTTAATTCTTTTTCTCTTCTTCCCTTCCTTGCTATGAATTCTGAGTTACTAGAGGTGATTTTCTGGGATGTATAATGCTGAACGCACTATATGGGTCTGTAATGATCTTGAAGTGAATTTTGCTGAACTATTTCATTTTCATATTCTTTAACAAGCTGTTGGATTTTAATATCTTTGTTAAAATGATATATAATATATATTATGTTATACTTATGTATATATTTTTAAAGAAAGAATAAAATAATTTAAAATTATATATGGTTAGAATATTAGATAAGCTGCTATAATAAAAATGTCATACAGTACATAGTTTACAAATCATAAAAGTTTATCTCTAATGTAAAATCTCTATACTCATCAGTATATATAATCATAATCAGTAGTATGTGACTGCAGTGAGGTGAAGTTCTGTTTTGCATGTTGTTCTAAGACTTACTTTCTTTTTACTGATAGCTCTTCAACCCCTTAATTCAATGTTCTTAACTTTTTTGACAAAATCTTCTTTGACATTTTGACGAAACTTCAGGAACCATCTCAGAGTTTTTTTTTTTTTTTTTTAACTTACCAAAAATGCATAGGATAAGCTGGGAATGGTGGTACATTCTTATAATTCCATTACTCTGGGAGGCTGAAGCAGGAAGATTACAAATTCAAGCCCAGCCTGGGCAATTTAGGGACTTAGTAAATTCCACTGTCTCAAAAAAAAACAAGGAGGGGGCAGGTATGTGGCTCAGTGCTAAGGCTCTAGTTTCAATCTTCAATACTAAAAAACAAAACAAAAACAAAAGACACCACTTACATTGAAGTCTATTTATTGAAATATTTATAGAACAAGTGAATAAATCAGTAGTATGTCTGCTTAAATAGAAAGCTCTACTAGCCAGTCAAAAAATTATCATGATTTCAAGCTAGTGACCAACATAATATTTTGTAATATCTTCAGCTGAGACATCAATGAAAATGTCTGTTTTACTGATCACAAAATTAAAGGTTAATACTTTCGTTATTTCCACATTCATAGATAGGTAGATAGATAGATAGATAGATAAATGGAGTTTATGGACTCTGTATTAATCCTGTTTTTCAGTTTAACTGGGTTGAGAAATGCCTAGGGAGTTAGTAAATCCCACTTTTGGTGTACCTGTGCGGTGTTTCCAGAGGCAGCTGGTCCACAGGAGCAGGTAGGGGGCCGGGCAGAGCAGAGAACTTGCCAGTGTGCCCAAGCTTGAGTATTCCAGCATTCCTCCTCTATCTCCTCCCCTTCCTCCATCTCTTTTTCCTCCTTCTCAAGTTCCTCTTCCTCATTTTTCTCCTTTGTTTTATTTTATTTGCTGTACTGGGGATTAAACCCAGGCCTTTGCACCGAGCTGCCTTCCTAGAACTTCTGTTTTTAGATGGGGTCGTATTAAGTTGCCTAGGTTGGTCTTGAATTTCTGGACCCCCCCATGTCAGCCTCCCTCCAACTACCCTTCTGTAACTGGGACTTTTGGCATGCACCACGACCCTCACATCTGTTCCTTTTACCAGGTGCCTTTTGCTACATCCTTTACCTGTGGACTCCAGCTTCTTCAAGCCTTTCCACATAGACTCACATCATTGACTCTGCAGAGGGCTTCCTGGCCCGCAGCCTGACTGAGGCTATATCCGTGGTCCCTCTTGTGCGGTGCTTCCAGCTTAGACTGAGTAGCTCTCAGTTTCTCCAGCATCCAGTACCCAGGTGGCCATTGGACTAGCTTGTGAATGATCCTGTAAGTCAATCTAATAATCACATCCAAATACATATTCTATCAGTGCTGTTTCTCTGGAACCTGACTGATACACCCCCAGATTTCTTCAGTGTGCATTTACAAAGCTCTGATTAAGGACCCCTGCACTAGAGGTATGATTTAATCTACATGATAAAAGTTGAATGGTCCATGCAGCCATGTTCTAACTCAAGAAGGACAATAGAAATCCAATGTAATTTTTTAAAAAATAAAATATTTCAGAGACACTTTAAGACGTTTTAGTCACACATCATTTCCTGTGACATTCCATGGGGGAAAACAGCTACCTGGCCACACCTGGATATCAGAAGTTTAGAAAACAGTTTTCCACTGGCTTGCTGCTTTCCCCAAAAAGAGAGGGCAGTGGGTTTCAGGTGACAGTCCCCTGTCTGCAGTGCCATGTGTTGGTCAGACACAACCTGAAGGCTCTTGGGCTCAGGTGGGGCTGCCACACAGCGTGACTTGCTCTCCACCGTCACCTGTGTGCTGAGTTGGTGTGTATAGCATGGACTTCGGGGGTCTCTTGTAATACTGAACAATGAAGACGTTGCCAGAACACTTTCTAAAACCACTGTGTATCTGTACACCATTCGCTAAGAGATGTCGTCATAAGCCAGGACAAGAAATACTGGAGATAATGCAGGTGCCAGTGCCGCTCCCCAAGGGTGTACCAGCTCAGCGCTCCCACGTTGTCTACCACAGGGAGAAACATTGATTAGCATTGGTTGGAGACAAGGGTGTTTATTGCCCGTGTCACTGCCAGGCTCTGTGTTTTGAGATCCAGGAAATTTGGAGGTTTGTTTTCCTTTCCTGGAGGTTGGTGTGAAGCTTCTTTGGGTGAGTGGGTGAGTGAGGCCGCTCCACCCCCAAAACGATGGGCAGGTGCACCTGGGGCTGAGGAACAATATCAGGTCCCCAAAAGGAGAGACAATAGCACCTGCGCCGACGGTTATGGGGCTGCGTCCAGCATGGGGGCTGGCTCTGCTCTGAGCCTGTTCTCCAGCCTCCTGAGCACAAGCAGCGGCTCCTGGACCCCGGTGTCTCCTTCCTAAGTGATGGCATCGGATTCCATCATTTGCAGCTGGTCCCCGGTGGGACAGTCTCAAGGGATTTGAGATACTCAGATCCAGCTCTCGGCCGGAAACTCATCCCTCTCGTGTCCATGTCTCTTTCCACAGCAGGCTGCTCAGGAGGCTGCCCCTGGACATGGCTTTGAGGACAGGAGGCCCAAGAGGCAGCGCAGTGGGCCCGTCTCTACCCTGGGCCGCATGAGTCTTGCACAACACATAGTCTGGTTCACAGCTCTCCAGGGGCTTGATACTGATAGCCAGCTTTGCCTGCTTGTTCTTCTCCTGTTGTAGGAAGATTTATGTGACTAGCATTGGCTTCCCCAGCCTGTCCCTTCCCTTTCTGTGCCACAAGCTTGTTATCACCTACTAACCTGGGAGGTTTGCCTTAGATGAAAGATCTTAGTCCAGTGTGTAGAGCCCTTAGGGTCAGAAACACAGGATGTACGCATCTGAAATTAATATTTACAGAGCATAAGTGGGTAGAAATTACAGACATGTGACCTTCTTAAAACAATAATGCCTACTACAGGCTTTTATGGGGGAGGATTAAGAAAACAAAGATTCAAAGTTTTGGGAATGCCGAAAGAGTCTGGGGTCAGATCCAATTCTGAACGCTGAACGTCTGTGACATTGACTTCCAAGCACATGTTACAAGGAAAAGCTCTCTAGGAATACGAAATAATTTCCAAGTAATTTGTTTTTTTATTATGTTTATTATGTGTACTTTTCATGGAGGCAAATATTGCATCTTCAATGCTTTTGTTTCACTGAATAATAATGATGATGATGATGATGATGATGACGTTAATGATGATGATAGCAGTTATTACTGAGTACTTCCTGTCAAGCGCAGCTAATAATCACACAGGGGCTCATTTCCACCTCACTCCTAAGTTACAAGGCAGGTGCTGTCGTTAACCTCTTTTAAGAGAGCCATCGTGTCTTAGACAAACTAAGCAGCCTGAGGTCATATAACTACTCACAACTGCAGGACTACTATAATGTTGTGGCTTAAATTCTTTTTTTCCCCTTTAGTATCCATGGTATTTTTTGTGGTTGTTGTTACCTTGTAAAAGCATCAGATCCCAAAAGGGAAACTTTTCACTCTATGTTCTCAGGGACCAGATTAGATGTTCTCATCCCAACAGTGTATTAGAGTGGCCAGCTCTCTGAGCACCCCATACTGGGGACTGAACTCAGAGCCTTCACACTGAGCTACAGTTCCAGCACTTTTTAAATTTTGTTGTTGTTATTGTTGTTATTCATGACTTATGCCTGTCATCCCGGCACTCAGGAGGCAGAGCCAGGAGGATTGCTATGAGTTCTAGGCTGGCCTGGGCTACATAGTGAGTTCAGGGCCAGCTTGAACTACAAAGCAAGACCCTGTCTTAAAACAAAAATTACCAGTATTGAAGTCGTATGTTCAGCTTATTAAGTCAGAATACCACAAATAGATCTTACTGTAGAACAAGTTAACTGCTGTCAAACAAAATAGCAATGTGACAGAAAGTTTCTCTTAGGATTAATTACATTTATTTAAGATTAGCAGATCATCGAAATAGTAATACAAGTGTCACTGTAAACTGAGTATATTCAAGAGTTTGAGGCAAGGAAAATTTTAAAGGTGAAATGAGAATTATGTAAGATCTCTGTAAAAAATAATCCATAGCAATAAATATCAGTAACAAGAGTAGCAAGGGTAGTGTTTGTTCTAGATTAAATAAACACTGGTTAGACAGATTTCTTCACTCCAGTGTGTGTGTGTGTGTGTGTGTGTGTGTGTGTGTGTGCGTGTGTGTGTGTGTGTTTATGGTGGTGGTGGTTTTGTGCAAAGTTCTGCTTCATACTGCATGGGTAGAGATGGAAAAAGTGAAAGAGGCTGTCATTGCATTGAACTGGTAGCAAATTCATGTTTAAGAGAGTACGAGCTGGAGGGATTAGAAAGTGAAATCACAAAGACAGGTGTTGTCCTGGTGTCTCAGGGGCTTTGTTAAGGCATTTATGAGTCATGAAACAAAAGCAGAGTCAACTGGTTTTCTAGTTCATAATGTGGTGTGTCATTACATGCATCCTGAGCCCTTTGAGAGAGAAAATAATTGAAATTTAGGGTCAGTTTTCAAAACTCATCTCATTGGAGACAGTGTGTGGAAGTCCAGATATAAAACTATCAAAATTAGCTAATATTTTTTGGAGGAATTTTTGTCAGGTACCAATCAGTATTTTTAAGAACCTCCCACGAGATTGGAATGTGCAGCCTGGATTGAGAATTACTGTGTCACGCATCCATCTCAACCTAGTCTTCCTACTGTGCCCATCTCCGCTTGTTTACTTGGTAGAGGACAGATCAGCTTGTGACTCGTGGATATACAATTGTGCATGTGGCACCTAGCCCTGCAACGGGACTTGTTTGTGCTCAAGTTAGACCAACATGGTCACTGCAGACAGGTGGCTGTTGGAGCTGGGGAGGTTACAGTTACTCCAACTCATTTGCCTGCTTCATTCCACTCCCGGTTCTGCATTTGCAGCAGCGTTATTCCCAATGACTGAGCTCTGAAGGCAGCACCCAGCCCTGGAGCCAGCTGCAGTTACAGAATGCCCAGGAGGGCTCCTGGGGAGCTGCACTTTTTGTCTGAGAATTATCTGTGTGTCCCACTCTCTTCTTCAGTGTTAAGCAGTGGAAGGGATTCACTCCCTTTCGTTGTGTCAGTTCATGCCCTTTATTTCTAAGTCAGTCTGATTTTGCCTTTCTTCCTTTGGATTGAAGAACTCTGGTAGAGCCGGAGTTCCACATTTTAGGACAGTTATTTAAAATGTGACATAGTGGCTGGGAAGCTGTCCGTAATAGAGGGCATACCAAGCATGTGTGAGGCCCCGGCTTTGCTCCCCAACCCCTCACGTGGTGTTTATCATAATATTTGGGCAGCGCTATTGGCATGGACTTGTTCTGCCAAATTTTTAACATGATTGCTGATATTTATGTAAGAAAAAACCCTAAATACCCTGCTTATAAAAATCAGAGCTAAACCCTGACTCCATTTTACTTATAAATCCAAAACACTGAGCTGGACACAGTGGCTCATGTCTATAATCCCAGCACTTGGAAGGCAGAAGCAGGAGGATTGCTCTGAGTTTGAGACTAGCCTGTGCTACATAGTGAGTTCAAGGTCAGCCTGAACTACAAAGTGAGACCCTATCTGAAAAAGCTTTTAAAAAAGAATACTATATCTTTTGCGTGATTTTATTTTTAATCAATTTTATTGGTACATTTTATATATACATTATGATCACATTCAACATTGATAGTGTGTACCAGTATATGACACATCTTGATTCTCGTTTTTTCTCATTCCTCTGCCCTGCCTATAATCCCCCACCTTGCATGATTTTAATATACACTGAATATCTATGGACATATCTATATGCACAGAAAAAAACATTATATTTTGTTTTACTTGTTTTACCAGAAGTTGTTTGCCATCTTCCCAAATCCCATTGCTGATCTAGGGCATCTTATCTGCAAAGTAAGTCGCCTGTGTCACTGTTCATTGGTAGTTGTCACTGTCGCTTTCATAATGATTCTATAGAAAAGGACTCATGTCTACTCCGATATTATGTCATTGTCGATAACTTCCTTTTATTTCTTATATCTTAGATAGTATACTGTATCAACTCTTTTGAGTAAAATTATACTGTAAGTAAATGAAAATAAATATGATTTGCCTTTCAGAATATTCAAGGAGATGCTCTAAGATTAGTTGTTTTGTAGCAGATGAGAATAGAAGATATTCCCAATCCTGTGTCATCAAGGATATGCAAATTAAGACAATAGCGAGACACCACTACACACCAATTAGAATGACCAGGTCCTAGGACACTGGCTGCACCAGGTGCTGGTAAAGATGTGGGATGAAAGGATTCTCATCAGTGCTGCTGGCAATGCAAAATGATTCAGCCACTTCAGAAGACAGTTTTGGAGTTTATGTCCAACTAATCATACTCTTACCACCCAATCCTGCTCCTTGAAGTAGTCCAATGAGTTGAAAGCTCATGCTCACACAAAAACCTGCACAAGGCTGTTCATACCAACTTTACTTAAAACTGCCAAACCTTGGATGCAACTAAGATATCTTTCAATAAGTGAGTAGATAAATAAACTGTGACACATTCTTGACATGGGATGTTATTCCGCACGAAACAGGACTGAGCTATGGAACCATGAGAACAGATAGAGGAAACTTAAACATACATTACTTAGTGAAAGAAGCCAATCAAAAAGAGCTGTATAACATCCAATTCCAACTAAAAGTCAGCATGGAGAAGGCAAAACAATGAAGACAGTTTAAAAGAATCAGTAGTTGCCGGGCACTAGGGGAGAAGGAGGAATAAACAGACAGAGGTAGAGAGTATTGCTCAGGCAGTGAGACTCTCCCTGTATGATATCAAAAAGGTAGATACACATCATTATTCACTTCTGTAAACATAAGCACAACACAGCAGGACCTCTAAGGCAAACTGTGGGCTGTGTGTGATATTGTGTTAGTGTAGGTGCATTAATTGCAACCAGGAGTCACCACAGTGGGGATGTTGGTACAGGGTGCTGGAAGTTGTGGCCACAGAGAGGGTACAGGAAACATCTAATTTCTTCTACATTTTTTCTGTGAACTTAAAATTACTATAAAAATTTGACTTTAAAAAAGTTAACCATAGGGCCAGGGATTTAACTCACTAGTTCCAGGACCTGTTTTCAAGCCCAAGGACCCGAGTTTGATCCCCAGTAACCACATACCATACTGGGCGTGGAGACTCACACCCAGCAGCAACCAGTACCACACACCACAGTGCTGGGCGTGGTGGTGCACGCCTGTAATCCCAGCACTTGGTGGGCAGAGGCAGGAGGATTGCTGTGATGTGAGTTTGAGTCTGAGCTCAGGGCCAGCCTGAACCACAAAGTGAGACCCTGTCTCAAAAAAAAAAAAAAAAAAAAGTTAACCATAATCTATATCACTAAAAATTTGTTGTAAAAAGTGAAATTGGGTCAGATAGAATTGAGAACTCTTCCCATAGAAGAAAATGAAGCCTTATTTGTTAGGCTGGATCCAGAGAAAATCTTGAGCCTGAACTCTATAATCCATCCAAAAATTTAAGTTACAAAGTACTCATATGTTTTCCAAATACATGTTCGAAAGTAACAGTAGAATAAATAGAATACATGCAATTATGTGACATACAAGGTATGTCATGTAGTTATATAGACATTATATATCCAAACACGGAATGCATTATATATGATGTATAAATATATATTCTATATATATATATTTTCTCTATATATAATGTATACACACACAGACACACACACACACACACACACACACACACACACACACACCATTAAGGAATATTCATCAGTACCTCAATTCCAATTATTTCCTTTTAACATAGAAAGAAGGTTATATAGTACTTTTACATTTTTCCAACTGACTTAGCACAGCATAGAACTTAACAATAAAGGATTCTTGTCATATAGACTTTTTTTTCTTCCTGGTACTGAGGATCAAACTTGGGACTCTGTGCTTGTGCAGCAGGCACTAGTGCCACTGAACTAAATCCCTGGCCTATTATATAGACTCTTCTTCCACTTCTTCCACACAAGCCCTCCTTTTGCAGGCCCTAAAAGGACGTCCATGGTGCTGTTTCCTCTCCCCATCTGCTGGTGGCCTCATCTGGCTTTGTTAAGATTATCATTGGCTCAGCTCAGGTTGGGGGCGACTCCATCCCTAAACATGCAAAGCGCTGAGAAGGCACCATCAATCTTGCCAGTTCAGACACCAAGGAATGCAAACATCTGTGTGATACATTTAGATGAAATCCAAATGCCCCTGAGGGAAGTGGGTGCTTATTTTCACAATTTAAGCACCAGGACCCGGGCTTCAGGAATGGCGGTGACACACACACTTGCTGCCTGGCCAGGAGCTGGGCCTGGAAGGGTGGGAAACAGGCCGCTCAGGCCAGAGGCTTCTCTTCCCTGATGCTTGTGCTGCTCACGCCCTGTGAGCTGCCTCCGTGCATGAGGATGCAAAGGTAGACAAGGGCGCCCCAAGTCCACAGCCTGCCTGTGCCCCTCCAGAGAGCCAGGGAGAGCCTGGACTGCCCACGATGACCTGGCCATTGCTCTGAAACCTGCTATCCTTCTAGGGAGCTTTGGTTCACAGGAAGTGCTGACAGCGTGTTTCTATTTCTTGTACAAATAACTGGTTGGTCCAGTTATGGCTTCTTATTAGTGCTTGGCCATCCCCAGCAATCTGTCAGGATATGCTGGACATGCAGGCAGTCAGGGTGTCCACCTTGGGTTGGAGGAAACAGGGGGGCTGGACACTGTGGAGATCTCTATGAGCAAAGCAGCTGGAAGAGGCATACCTTTATCCTTTTACATCTATCAGGGCTTTTGTACAAAGCCCGGTAGTGACTGACTGTATCCTCCAAAACTCCTCACCCTCAATATACAAGATGGCGCATGCTTGTTATCACAGCACTTGGGAAGCTGAGGCAGGAGGATTACAAATTTGAGGCCAACCTGGGCAATCTAGTGAAATCTCATTTGAAAGTTTAAAAAAAATTAAAAATAGATTTGGGAGGTAGCTAAGTGTGGAGGTCCTGGGTTCAGTCTCCAGGACACCCCCCCCCACCACCGTAGAGGTGACTTTTTTTTTTAATCTTTATTGGTACATTAAATATACACATCATGATTGCACTCCATAATGGGGATTTGTACCAGTATAAGACACAACTTAATTCTCATTTTTTCCCATAGCCTCACCCACCCTACCACCCCCCATATATATAAAATTTGTTTCCTTACTTTTTTGTTACAATCTCAACATTGTCCCCTTTCACCTTATTTTACATTGAGCATTTTCTATTTCACAGTATATAACATACAATGCTAGGACTCATTTACATCTTCATTTTCTCATACCAGAGAAAAGATGCGATATGTATCTATCTGTGACCTA